>VUYV01000997.1:0-48127 GCA_008711295.1 Anarhynchus alexandrinus | reverse complement strand
TGGTTTAGTGGTGGTTTTGGCAGTGTCAGGTTGATGGCTGGGTGTGATGATCTTAAAGGTCCCTTCCAACCTAGACAATTTTAGGATTCCTGGGTTCAAGGAAGCATTCATTAGGAAAGAGATACAGAAGCCTCTACTTGGAACTGCAAGACTTAAAATGCAGAGCACCATTCATAAATCTCTACTCAAAAATTTAATTTACACCACTGTGTTACGGCTGTCAGAGAAATACCAGGCAAAATATGAAAATGGATGTCTTGACAAATCGTCATCACTTTTACTTTCACACCTTCTGTGATCCTATTTTTTATTATGATGAACATGTCAAGTTATCTGGAAGATAGTTTTAAAAAGGCAGCAGACGAGGCAAGATTGTTATAGGAAAAGGCTTTTCCAGTTTGTGAAATTTGTTAACATATATTTTAAAGTAAATACAGCTTTTTGCTTTATTAAGTTTGCATCTATTGTGGGAGCCACCTGGGAGGCAGAAGTGCAGACTTTTATGGAAATTAAGGGGGTTTTAAGTGATTTTTTTTCTGTCTATCTTCATTTTTGTGTTCACCTTTGTTCTTTAAGCATAGTTCTGTCTAACTTTCAGTCAACGTCGTGAAGCTAGAAACTTTAAAAAATTCTGCAGCAGGATTATTACTGTAATATATTTGTTCTAGAAATGATTGCAATCTGAGCAGTCCCATTTCAATGAAACTGTACTGAAAACCTTAGAAGATAGTGAGAATCTTAGCTTTCAAATAAATCAATAGCATATCATTTAGTCCATCTGGTTTGTCAGCAGAAGATAGTGAATTACTTACTGTTCATGCTGTCTTAGGAATTTTTAAAAATTAACAAAGTCATCAATATATTGTTCTATGAAAGTACTAGATTTTGGGAAGAAACAGGTCTAAAATGAGCTTCATTGTAAGGGATACTTTTTATTTTACTGTTGTTTTTACATGATATTTTACATCATTTTTAACACCGAGTTTGACAAATCCTTCAAAGTATTTAATACTAAGCGTTTTGAAATGTTATCTGCAAGAATGAGCCATTTTTATGTTTTTTTGGAAACTATCAAGGAAACAGAAGACAAATAACAATGACAAAATTATAATAATATAAATAACTAGATAGTGCACACTTTAAAGGCTTTCATATATCAGTATCAGTGTAGAACACCTGCAGCTTTCATTTGTAGCCTTAAATAATCTGCATCACTTCAGGTAAGTATTTCCTGTCTGCTTGTTGGTTTTGGACAAAGATAAGTTTTCAACTATAAGAGGAAATATTTTCTTATTTGGAGAATGCCCTCTGAAACATGGGAGAAAATTTAAATAGCATCTCTAACTATATCTCACTGGTAGATAACTGTGGCATACCGAGTCACATTTTTAACTCTTATTTGAGACAGCAGCATTTCTTAAGACTATGATAGTGTCTATTTTCAGTGCTAGTTATAGTTTTTAAGCCTCACAGATAAGTGAAGCAGGAAAATGTATCAATGTATATTGTTTCAAATATAGTTTGGTGTGATCAAATATGTATAGGTGTTGTTTTCAGTGGTTTCACAGGAGTGCTTTAATTTTGCACCTCTTCTACCTGCTGGAGCACCTTAGTTTGGAAAAGCAAGACTTTAGAGCTGAACTCTTAAAATATTTCTTTAAACAAGGTGCTTAAAGGGTAAGCTTGCCTATAGGCAGATGCCTTATTTCACAAAGAATGTAATATAGAGCATGTAATTGATCATACCTGTTCTAGTGACACAAAGAATGAGATGAAATTTACTGTGCTAACGAGTAATTAGGATATTCTTCCCTGTCAGTTACTTTGAAAAATAATGAGCTTGAATGAGCACTGTCCTTTGAACGCAATACATTTTTCCCTAAAGCATGACATTCACAGTTGCTTGCAATTATGTGGATGATGAAACAGGTCCTTAACATGACTAAAAATTACACAAAACAATTTGAAACAGATAGCTAAACGGATGTAAAAAGGCATACCACAATCAAAATATAGGGCTCTTTGCTTATTAATCTTTTTTTTTCCCAACTATGACATTTAAACTATCACAGTTGCTCTGTAGCATGGAAAAAAAATTATTGCAGTCATTTCAATTGATTATTTTTTTCCTTAGTTGGACAAATGCATTTATTAGGGTTTTTAGGCCACCAAATGTACCATTATGGACTTGAAAAGTTGATCCGTTCTTTTAAATTACTGTGTTAGTATCCTAATAAGCTATTAAAAGAATTAGGGGCATAGTACAGAATTTCCTGGTATCAGTTGTCCACAAATGAAAACTAACTTGTGCTAAGACATGGATCAAACTTAAAGTCAGTCGTTACTCTTCTATAATCCCATACATAAGTTCTAAAGCCACCATAAAGGTACTGCATTTCTGTTTATTCCGCATTCATGCATGCCTGAACTGCAATTCTATTTTTGTGCTCTGTCCTGAAAAATTGCTAAATAACAATAAATAATTAGTATCTAATGCAACAGAAGAAATTGCTGGGCTTGTTTATGGGATTTATGTAGGCATTGGTTTTAAGACTGTCAAACTGTCGTAATGATTTAGGTCCATTTACTAAAAGGAACTGTTGTATTCTGTCCATTCCCAGTTTTAGATACTTTGTTGTCTCAAACAAGAATCGGTTTAAACAGCATTAACATTTTTCTCCGAAGGTTTTGTTGTTGTTTTTGTTTTTAAATTTCATTCTTATTCTCCTAATTCTATATTGGTTACAAATTGCAATAATTCTTCCTTTAGTTAAGTCAGGAAAATAATTTTGGATTTAAAAAAATCGTAGCTTTTGATATTTAAACGATACGGTTTTACTATGAAGTTAAAATATATGGCTGCCATTTTTGTTTAATACTAGTATTACCAGCCAGCCTAAATAAAACCCCAGTATACAGTATCTCTTATCTATTGTTTACTTGATATTCTGCTCAGAAGAAATATCTCAATTAGTGTGGGATGTGGATTTGGATTTTTGTTTTGGTGGGTGTTGGGATTTTTTGTGAGCTGAATGTCTGTCTGTCTGTCTTTCAGTCTCAATGCTGTTAAGAGTCCCTTGCAAGCTCATGGAATTTTCCTCTTTTTAAGACTAAATTCTTAAAACATGGAGGTGATAGTCTTTATAGTTTGTGATTAAAGATCACTAAAGATTAAAGACCTATAAATATACATGTATATACATGTATATATATTCCTCTTATATTTTATAGTGAAACTGTCTATGCATTTCTTTAGTTCTTAGTTAAAACCAAAAAAACCCCATGCACGCAAAGTTTTTAGATGGCCAAGTATGGGCTAGTCATAGCTGTGTTTGCGGTGTAGTTAGCCAGATGCCTAGATATTTCCTTACCTGTTCTCTGAATCTTTAAGGATTCCCAGTTCTGTTTTCTACTGAGACTGGACTCTTATTAGGAGCCTGTGAAATTTGCCAAATCCATGGAACATTGCAATAAGAATGAAACTGATGTGATAAGACTAGAGGGAAATGCTGTATAATTCCATTTTTTTCCAGTCAGTGTTATCTTTCCCCTTTGCAATTGTAGGAATGCCAGTCGTTGCGTTTCACTACGATGGTTTTCTTTAAAAATGTCTTAAAATAGATTATATGCTCAAATGTGCAGTGCATGATATCAGATTAAAACTCATTTCATAAAGTCATATGCTGGGACTTGCATCTGAGTCTTAAAGTTCCACTTTTTCCTTTTTTGCTTTTTTCTTTTTTAAAATTCAGAATATGTATGGTGTCAGGTACCCAACAACACTTTTTGGAGAAAAGCTCTCCCTCTTGAGTCCTTGAGTAGAGCTCTTGTTCTAAATAGCTTTCTAAAACTGCAGCCATGCTCTATGATCCTGATCACCAGCACTTCCTTCAGTCAAATTTCCAGGAAATTAAATCAGTAATTTTTTATCATTTCCGCACAGAAAGTTTTGGTGTATGCTCAGTGTAAGTAGCAGACTGCTTGCAATGAGGAGCATAGCCAGAATTCTATTATAAATGTTTAATGAATGTATAGCAATATTCTTCTGTCTGTCTCTTCATGGAAATAGTGGTTGATGCAGGATAAAACAGGTTTACTGAAGATTAGAACCAAAAAAGTCCTTATTCTCTTGATAATGGCGGTAAAAATTCACCAGGTAAGTAAGACAAGCACCACTAAGCCTTTCACCAGGGGTTTCTTTTAAAATAGAACCTCAGTTAGCACCTATGAAGTACCGTGGTGTAAAGAATAGTTGTGTAAAGCAGTGCAGTCGTTCTGTTGGAAAACCTCCGCGTACACAGGCGCACAGGTTGGGGTCAGGCAGTCACTGCCCTTTATCTAAACTGCTGCTCATTTAACTTTGCCTAAAAAATATTGGACTGGATGAAAAAATGAAAAATGCTGTGCTGAAAACTGAGAACTTGGAAGCATCTTTGTTCATAGTTCAACGATTTCTGCTTCAGTGGCAGTGCAGTAGGGGAAGGTAGATGCGATGGGTAACTAGAATTGACGGCTCCTTCAAATCCGGGTCTCACGTACTTGTGTGTCAACAAGCTGTATTTTTTGTCTAGATTAGAGATCTTAAATCAAAAATGGGGTCTAGTTAATTCCTTCTGAAATGCTACAGTACATGTAATAGTTGTTTTAAGCTTTGTACACACTTGACCTTTAAAGATACTGCTATGTATCTTTAAATAGTGTGTAAGTATTTTGGAAATGCTGGATTTAGAGTTGTCTCCTTTAGTCTCTGTGGTTTAAAAAAAAAAAGTACTAATGTCTTAAATTTTGAGTATTTTGGTGGGAATTTTGCAGGTTTTTTTAGTTTATTTTTTAAAGCAATGCTAATTTGGTGCAGGTAATAAACACTTTAGGACTAATTCTGCTTGTTTTGAGAAGAAACGTGGGGGTACTTGATAAAGTTTGGTTCAATGTTGATAGTGTGTTCAAGATTTTAAATTATGTAAAGACTTCAACAGAATTAGTGTAACTGGGGAAATGAGTTTCTCCTTAATTTCCATTGTCTCTTCCTCTTGTCCTCGGTGCTACACACTTTTCTTCATTTCTCCTGTCTTTAGGATTATCACTGTTATTATTTTTATGATATGTGAATCCATACAGACAATTTGGCTTTTTTCTAGGAGAGGCACGATTCCCTTTGAGGAGCAGTGTGTGCACAGCATTCCTTCAGATATCTGGAGGAAAATGTACTAAGAGAATGCTTTTGATGGACAAGTCAACAGTGGAAAATGTTGTGCAAACTGCTAATATGGTCTTCTGTAGTTTGGGGTTTTGCCTTTTCTACTTCCCTTCCTTCAGTTCTGCGTGCATCCTTTTCCTCTTGCCTTTGAAACACCTCTAAATACGGAAGAAAACTATTTCAGTGGTTTATTAGTAAACTGGAAGAGCTGAGATATGTTCTGTGACAATATCACTAACAGAAACTGGGTTTTGATCCAAAGTACATTTATATAAAAGTTGGTTATGCAAATGAATGAGACTGTGTTCCCCATTTCTCTCATCTGCCTTTCCTGAAAAAGTTCTGTCCATTGTTGCATACAATATTGCCTAAGGTTTTGGGCTTGCTTGCATGCTGCGTTCTTGAGTTACATGTTCCAGGGATAAAAAGACAGACACTATTAATTTAAAAGTAGGGCTTCATTCCACATGAGTGATAATGTGTTTGCACTTATTAATGTGGAAAATTATGAAAATTGAAAATATGGAAGCATTGTAACACTCGTACACTGAGAATAGTTTACAACATAATTTCAGATTGTTTGACACCCTAATACATCATGCTTTTCAAGGCTATTTTGCTCTGTTTTGTATATAGTACTGACACAACCTATTCAGATTTTCATGCTAAAATGTATATAGAATGCTGATTTTTTTTCTGTGACTTCCTAAGTATGCAAACATTTTTGAAGGTACTGCCAATGCAGCTTTCTTTTGGATGGTTTCCTTCTTGCAAAAGTTTCAACTGCCAAAGAAAATTAAAATAGGAAGAAAATGCTATATGAAAGAAATAGTTAAATCTTTGACCGTAGCTAGAGATGTTTTTCTTACATTCACACTACTTCTATTATAAAAGCCTGGTTTGCATGTGGAGGTAGAGGCTGTTCTTGGTGTTTTGATCTAAGACTCAGTGATACAAATGGGAGGCTTTTCACTGACTTCCATGCTCTCTGGATTATTGTTTTGTTCCCCTCAGTAACTCGAACTCTTTCTTAAATGACCAAATGTTGTTCCTTTCACAGTGGGTTTGGCAGGGTCACCTTGCTGGAGAGCAGGCTGTTCCGCTCAACAGCTGTGGGCATAATTGGAAAAAGCTGTGTGTGGGCTACATAAAAGCACTCTCTTCCCACTTTGGAGAAAGTGGTAGTTGCTGTGGAGTGGCTCCAGTCTGCATTGGTGTCTCCATCCGTCCATCTGGGTTTCTTAGTTTTGGCATTGGGAAATGGATATTGTTTGGAGTTTCTTTGTTGTTGTGCATCTTTGTTAAGCAAGCAGAAACGCAGTAAAGGAAAAACAAAGTGGTTTGGGGTTTTTTTTCCTAAATGTGATTTTATATATACTAAGGTTCTTATGAATGTTAACAAACTTAGTCCGGGGATGCTTTTAGTGGTAAACTGAGGTCAGTGAATATTCCTGATCTTGGCTTTACCCATGATTTACTATTTTAATTCTTGGGGTTTTATCATTGGATTAATTCTATAGACTGGGTATAGTTTACATTTTGTTCATTGGGACTATCTTCAAAATGATGTTCTGAAACTTTTTCTGATGTCTGACTGAATGAAGTAGTAATTTCTGGTAGTTTCAAGAAAATGATATCTCCACATTGTCTCTTGTTGGCCAACATTGTGGTTACATCCTTGTGGTCCTAAGGCCAACTGTGTTCTGGCTTGCTTCTTTTCTATACTTTTTGTTTTCTGTCTGGAGTCTCTAGCTTGCATTTAAAAATAAATCTGTAATTTTGAGCATTACATAGATTCCCTGCTGTTGTCAGTCTGCAGCAGTAGGTTTTGGGATTATGCTCAAAAGGAATATTTTGTCTTTCATACTCAATCTACATATGACTGTACAATCTTGTAGAGATAGGTGACCAAGCTCAGCTAGCCCTGAAAGCTGGTTGGACGTGAGTCAGCTCTGATCAAAAAGTCTTAGTTTCATTAGCTCAAGAAGTTTTGTTTATGCAGATTTTGCAAGATTAAGTATGGACAGATATGGTCCTTTCTGCAAAGGATTCATTAGACATCATAGCCTCAGTTAGGGATTTCAGATACGGTTCACTGTTGGAGCATTGCAGGGTGGTAGTGAACGTCTGCACTTGTTAAGTGTTTCAGAGACTTGGCAGAGGATGTGTAGTACCATTTGTATCCTGTAATACATGAAAGGTGGCTAGCACCTAGGTTTGATGAACCTGAAATAATTGAAATCTAGCTTTGAGTGTGTTTTTTCAAAGAGGGAAGAATGGTGATTCAGGTCAGCATAACTTGGTACTTGTCTTTATTCATTCAAGTCATTACATGGCTTAAACATTAATTTAGTCAGTTTTTTAACACATTGCTGTGACTGATGATACTATAAAGGATGAATAATGCATTTATTTAGTACTTTTTTAATCAACCTCATGCGAAGCAGTGTTTGGATGAAAATTAGAATGTAGTTGAAAAAAAAACCACAAAACCAGTTAGGTTTCTGGATACCTTTTAACAACACTTTTAAATGAAAAACCAAAGCTTATTTGCCTTATTTAATAAAGGATTTACTGTTTATAATCAAATAATTTGCCAAAACTGTTTCTGATCCTGATGGTATTCAGGGTTTTGGATCTACTAGGACTCATTAGTTAGCACTTTTTACTTTTTCAGTTTTTTGAAGATTAATATAAAGATTTCCTTTTAATTTTCCACTTTATTTCTTTAGCTGAACAAGTTAATAACTGAATAAACAGAAACGTAAAATCTCTTACACAGTATGAGCTCAACAGGATATTTTTGATATGCTAAAGCAGTATGGTTTTGGGTACCTCAATATAAGAAGGACATCAGGCTATGAGAGTGTGTCCCAAGGAGGACAACCAAGATGGTGAAAGGCCTCAAGGGTAAGACATAAGCGGAGCAGCTGAGGTCACCTGGTTTGTTCAGCTTGGAGAAGAGAATGCTGAGGGGCAGTCTACATCTTCCTCGAGAGAGGCAGTGGAGGGAAAGGTGCTGATCTCCTCTCTCTGGTGACCAGCGATAGGACATTTGGAAATGCAATAAAGCTGTGTCAGGGTAAGTTCAGATTGGACATTAGGAAAAGGTTCTTCACTGAGAGGGTGGACGGTCACTGGAACAGCCTCCCCAGGGAAGTGGTCAGGGCACCAAGCCTGTCAAGAGTTCAAGGAGCGTCTGGACAATGTTCTTAATCATATGGTTTAGTTTTAGGTAGTCCTACAAGGAGCAGGCAGTTGGACTCGATGATCCTTACGGGTCCCTTCCAACTTTGAGATATTCTATGAGGTTGCAGTAGATCAGAAAGAGGTAAACATGGTATTTCATCTGGGATGATGGAAGGAGCCAAGGTTTTATTAAGTCAGGCAGCATAAATTTCCAGGAAAAAAAAGCATTGTAAAAGCCTGGAAAAGTTACAGGTAGGTAAGTAACAAGGCTGTATGGACTTGCTATGACAGTCATAGCAAACTACTCTGAATAAAGAGGTATAAGTTGTGTATATAAGGGAGAAACCATATGAGTTGGGCTGTGTGTGAAACCAGTGTGGCGTTTGCTACTGTCTTGCACAGTATTCTAAAAACAAGTGAAGGAAATATGGCATTGATTAAACTATTAGGTGGGTGTAAAATTAACTAGAAGAGCATGTGTTGCAGTATGGATTGCATGCAATGGACCGCCCTGTGTGCAATTCTACTTTTGTTTGTAATTTGGATGGTGTCATCCAATGTAAGTACCTTCTGATACCAGCTCAGGAAGGCTGCAGAAACACTGGAACACAGGATAAGAATCAAGAGTTATCTTGGCAAATTGGAAGGCTGCCTCAAAAAAGATGGAAGTAATTGTTTGATGTTCTGCACGCTAGTGGATATAACCAGTGACATAACACGGACGAACAGTGTCACGTTCTATACCATTTGCCTCGCTGGGAATAGGCATGTTATCTGCGAACACGCTTCTGTGCTGCTCAGTACTAATAAGACCTTATATGTAGCACTGCATCAAGTTTTTAGCACTTTTGAAAAAGGATGGGAAGCATCTGGAGAGTCAGAGGGGGAAAGCAGTAAGAATTAAGTGGGGATCTAGGAAACAACTGAAAAGAACATATCATGTCTTAGATCTCATTTTTAGTGCTTTACTTCACTGTATTATTGACAGTGTTCTTTACTTGGTCTGTGCAATTTACTGCAAAAACAGTCCAGGAGAATAAAGTACAGGTCATGTGAATACCAAAATAAGCCACTAAAGTAACTTTATAAAGTAACAAATGTCTAAATATCATTTGGAGGATGGAATTGGAAAATATATCTAAACACTAGTAAATACACACCAACAAACCAGCCAAGGGAAGAAACTGCATAGAAAGGAGTATGGAATAACATGAGGTCTCCAAGTTTTTTCAGTGAAAGATGTACTGCAGATGCTTGAAATGGATAATATCAATTAAAGAAATTAGGAAAAGGATACCTTGCTATTTGCAGCTGAACAAAAGACTTCTACTAGATTATGATAAATACACAGCCTCCCTGAAATTCTTCTTGTAACAAGTTATTCTTAGCTTTCTTCTTACTAATCTGAAGAAGAATAGACGTCTGTCTGTCTTAGCCTAAAGACAGGTTAAGTAGCATGTCTATATACATCAAGGTTTTTCTGAGTTGGTTAGAAACTCCCTTTCAATACTTGGGAATGAAAGATGTATTTGATTTTATGTATCAACCATTTTAAGTTTAATAATGAGTTTAGCCTTGTTCAGGAGAATTAACATCTGGAGAATTATTAGATCGTTGGAAAATGCAGTGAGATTATTTTGTCATCTCTTCAGTACCCAGCTAAAAGGTAGCTCCAGGTAGCTATAAAACTAACCCACTTAGTTCTTTCCTGAAGGGCATCAAGTCCAGCAGTGGTCTATATCCTCTTCTGCATTATAGTGTTGATTTTATTTTATTTTTTTGCAAACGCATGATCTGAATGTGCAGTGGTGTGGCTTATTCTGAGGCAGTGACTGATGCTCCCTACTCTAAAAATGCTACCAATGTGCTTCTAACAACTTCTGTTACTTTAAAAAGAGCTTGTTATTTTGGTGATATGGATATAGCAAAGATAAGAATTTGAGGCACGATTAAAATAAATTTTAAAATCCTCATGTATGAAGGGACTCAGATACCTGTATTAAGTCTGAGCCATCTCTTCTCCCAAAACAAATTATCAGATGTTTTGGAGGGAATGGGTTTGTGTAGTTCTCAATTTTATCATCTTTTCTTTTAAAAACAAGTGAGCGAGACTCTGTGCTCTGGAGTGCTCTGGATTGCTCTCGCTTGCTCTTCTAACAATCTAGATGTATCTGGGTTTGTTCTATATTACTTTCCTTCTAAATTAATTAGCCACAACTAACTTCCTGCTAATTTGATTTTTCCTTTGTCAGCCATTCCAAAGGAAAGCACTGAAACAGTAGTTGGACTTCCACTTCTCTTCACCAGTTTGCAATGTTAAAGTCTGTAGATGAGGAATGTTGGCACCAGCACCAGGAAGAATAGTTTGCTTCATGGCATAACAAAATTCTTTCATACATTGACAGAAACTTAAAGGGCAGCATTAGAAACAATAGCGTAGGCTATTAAATGTGGTCTGCTTGGAGCTGAGCAGGAAAAAATTGGACAGTGATAAGCGCTAAAAGCCAAATCTGTCAGACCGCATAGCATGTCTGCGTTTTGCAAAGGGAAAGAGATGAGAGAATAGAAGCAGATTTGCCGGTTTACAGGCTTTTTTTCAATTGTAGTTCCTATCTGGCTTCTACTGCAACATAAACCAGTGAAAAGGCTGCTGTGAGGGTTTGCTTTGCCTCAACTCCTCCTGGAAGCCTCCTAAGTCCTTGTGAAGTATGAGGAGGAAAAATGATGTTGCATGTGCACTGCCTTCCCTTAGGATTCTCTGTACAACTCAATCAAGGAGAAGGGAGTTGGTTAAACTAACCTTAAGACTTGACTACTCATTGGCTGGAAGATAAGAAAGAACTATAGCAACACTGGACATTTAACTCTAGCTTCTCCCTGCCCTCCACTTTACTACTTCCAGTTCCATATGTATCAAAAATATCAGGTAATATTATATATATATCATTGTATATATATATATCAATATATATATATCAAGGCTGTTGTTCTGGGGCACCCAAAGGACATCAACAGCACTTCTTTTGAGGAGGTCTGTACTGGAGGGTTCCAGATGTGGTGATCTTCCCATACACTTTTTCATATTTACATTCTGTTCATTTCAGGAGGAGAAAAGTAACCTTCTTTTTGGGAGCCACAGGAAGGTTACCGAAGGGTAGAGAGACAGATGCTCTATACTGGCTGTATTTCTTAGAGGAAAGGTTTGAAGGGGCTGAACAAACATCCTGGCTTTGATGACTACATAAGCTATCTTTAAACTCGAAACAGTTGCTAGAAGAAGGATTGGCAGAGCTTGCCAGCTGTGGGAGCTCTTAGGCCAACCAGCACAGCATTTCTCCTACTCTGTTGACAATGACACAGGTACAGACACTGGTGACCGGTTGCGTAATCGGATGACATGGTAATACAGACCATTCAGTGAAGCTGTATAAAGTGGTGGTGTCTACATGAGATGATCCTAACAGTCCTGCGTTGGCAAGGACCTTGGCTAAGAGCCTTCCAGCGAGCAATTTGTTGGCTGCAGAAAACATTGTCACAATAAAAAGAAGAAATCCCACAATGAGTTTGCTACGAACTGCAACACATTGCCTGAACCTTGGCTCTGCTCAGTGTAGACGTCCTGTCTTTCACACCTTTCAAAGGCTGGGAAAGTCAGGCCGGGATTATCTGTGTGTATGCTTGGGCACAAAACGGTTCTATCTGAGGCACCTGTTGAGGGCTCTCTCCTCTTGACGCGTCTGGTCAAGATGCGTCCATTTTCATCCGGATTGGGACTCTCCACGTTATCGGGGCTCTCCACGTTTTCGTTAGCTGTATGCTCCTCACTGTGGTGGAAAGAGATTATCGCTCATCTGTGATTATCTTCTACAATAAAGCTTTTACAAAAGTAAGAGGTTTTGGTTTTTTTTTGAAGTGAGAAGTGTTTGTTCTTTGTTATGGGTATGTCAGTGTTTGTATAGTTTGGGTTTTGTATAGGTACCACATTCCTTAGTGCCAGGGCAGATAGCGATACTGAAAATTGTAACCTGTTCAACTGAAACAGTCTCGATTCTTCTTCAACACAACTAAAGCTAGTGTGGAAAAGAAATACAGACACGCTGCTTTGTAATACCGTCGCTACTTACTGCTACGCTCACCTTCTTTTATCTGGCAGCATTGGTATTTATTTATCAAGGACCTAATTGCACACTTCTACCAGTCAGACTTTCACCGTTTGGTAGCTTGATAAATTCTTCCTGAAGCTTACAGAAACTCTTTTGCAAATCCCATTATCTAACCTAAAACGAAGGCCATTACTTCAGAGAGGGAAAAATCAACTGAGTGTGTTTGATGTAACACTTCCGTGGCTGGTACTACAAGCAGAACTAAAGCCCCACGTGGAGATTTTGTCTGTTTGGCTCACCCTGTAAGATGACTGGTTGCTTTTTCTTCCTTATGCCAGATTTCATGCAGAGGAGCAAAAAACGCACACTTCACATACATTCTACAGGTATTATTATTACACTGACAGGATGGCATGTTTCAAGTTGTCCTTACGTCTGATCTTGATGATTGGAGGGCAGTGGATGGGTGAAGACTACATGGCTGGCTCGATGGCAGAGCCAGCGTGCTCTCTGGTCTTTCTCTGAAATCTGTGCGCTGCTTTGTGGAGCGCTCTGTTTGCGTTTGCAGTGAGTTTGGCTGGAGGTTCACATGTCATGTTCAGAAGAGCAGTTCTGAATTATCTGTTAGACTGATGTAGCCAGAACTTCTAATTCCAATGGTGTCGTGTACGTTCTTTCCCCTGTGTGCTTTCTTTGGGAAACAGGAGTTGTCTTGGGTTTTGTGGTGGGGTTTTTTTGCTATTTTCCAATGAAATACTCTAAGCGATGAATTGTTGTTGCTAATGATATTAGTTTTTTCACCTCTTCCTGTCTGCTCTTCTAGATCATGCATCGGGTAACTGTCTTTTAGTGTTTAAAGTGCTGAGGATGTGCGAAAAAGATCTGGGGAAAGGGGGCTTTGAGCTGATCACTGTTAGAGTGGAAAGCCTCAAAGAGTGTGTTGTGCGTGTCCAAGTGTGGCAGCGTTGTGTTGCAGATGCATAAAATGAGAAAAACACTGGGCAAATTTTACTTGATAACAAGACAGGCAAAATTCAGAGGATTCTTGTGCAGAAGGTAGCTGTGTCAGCTGCTCAGCTTCAGGGTTAAGGTGTTGGTTATGCGGTTGGTCTTGCCAGGACAGACATTCTGCTGCAAAGCAGCATGCGCATTAGCAAGTTAGGTTCTGAATTTAGGACTGGTTTGCTAAAGAAAAAAGTATATATGTATTCCAGTGGCTTTCACTTTGCTTCCCTTTTGATGAAACCTGATGTGACAGGAACTGCTTGATGCTGGCAGATAATCCCTGGGTTTCAAACCAGCCAGACAATAAACAACTCTATAATATTCAGTGCAGCAGCTTCTCTAGAGCCCATCTGTTTCAAAATAACCCTAATTCTGCTTACAAGGCGGAATGCTTTGTTGGCTGGAGTTTGTCCTAATTTCCGTGGCAGCCTGCGTGGCTCCGGTGCCATCTGCTGGGTGAGCCACCGATGTCCCCGGGCCCCAGCGGAGCACCGGCCCAGCGCCTGCTGCCTTCCTGCTGAGATGCGGGGCACGGGTCTAAGATTGCATTATTTAATCACCACCTTGCTTGCTAATGAAGTCGTATGTGCACGATTAAAAGTGTGAATTTAATATTGCAAGCTAATATGTGCCCTCTCCCTTTTTTTTTTTTCCCTGTTTCTTGAAGGAGGAGAGCGATGGTGGTCCAGCCACAGCTGTCATCTTGGGCATCCTTTACTAAAACCTATGGATCTGCATGGCTTTTAAGTTGTACTATTTGACTATTAAATTGCTCCTCAAGCATCTCTCTGAATTGCTTAAAGCAATTAAGCATATAATACTCTCTAGCTTCTTTGCTCTTCACTACAAGATGATTAGAGCTTTCAAAAATGATGCTTCAAATGTGAAACTCTGGAAAAGATAAGGCTTAAGCCTAGATAGGATCAACTCATGCCTCTTTGCTGACGTCTCTTCTCTTTGACATTTGTTTTTGCGACTAGAACTAGTTTCTGGTGGGTAGAGCACTTCTGGACGTGGACCGTGGTGGTGATCTAGTATAACGTGAGCTGGGAATGTCCACAGCAGAAACTCCTGCTGTTTGTCCAGTAGTGATAGCTGCCTGTGCCGTAACATCCATAGCATATGGAAGAATAAAAAAAGAAGTCTTAAATTTTGTGTTGTGATCATGCCTTTTTTTTTTCACATATGTCATGCAATGGGTATAGCAACAGAAGCCAGAATTTTTTAATATTCAAGTTTTCATCAAGCTTGCCTTTTAACAAAACAAATGTGATTTAGTTGAGGATTGAGCAAGAGTAATAATCTATTGCTCTCCTGATTGTCCTATAAAATTCTCAGTGTGATAGTAGTTAATTTGAAATAATCTTTTACTTGCAAATGACCTGTTACAAGGGAGATGAACTATTCAGCATCAGTTCAGTGATGAAATGGAATTTCAGGGTTAATTTCATAAATGTCTCAAGTATGAATCCAAAAGGCATATTGAGACCTTTATAAAGTTTCCTTTTGCTATCATAAAGTCTCTAAGGAAGTTTTGGGCGTTATCAGCTGTTTTAAGTTAGTAGTGCCCCGAATTGCATGAGAACAGAACTGAAATATATATGTATTAGTCTTTCCTTTAAAAGACTTGTATCCAGTAAGGACAGTCTTAACTCCTTGCATTTATTGTTGGTTGAGTTTGTTATGTGCTGTCTCTGTGTAGAATTTAGAATAGATTTTCTTGTTGTAAAACAGAAGTATCGTTCAATAAGTTCAGGAATTTCAGAATTGAGTAGTTTGTTTGCAGTCTGTTAATTATAAAAATTAAAGCAGGTAATAGAACTTAAAGTGTGAACCAGAAGTTTTTCTTAGGAATCAGAAGAACCAATATTGGGTGCAGAATTTTCAGTGCAAAGTCTCCAATATGCACTGTCTCAAATAAAGATATATTTTTTCTTTCTGCCTTATCAGATTGGGCAGTTAAATTTTTAAAGTGACTGTGTGAAAATGCCAGTAATTTGTTTCCAAAACTTGGAATTTGACTATAACTGAAACAGTATGATAAACTCTCTAATTTCTTGAGGGATTCCCCTGGTTAATTATGTCTTTTGGATTTGAGAAGACTTCTGCTAAATAGTTCTTATTTTTCTGTATTTAAATCCAAGAAAAAGGGTGTGAATTTGAGTAATGATCTGCAAATCTGTGTTGTTTTTAACTAGTAAAAATCATAGAATCATAGAATGGTTTAGGTTGGAAAGGACCTTGAAGACCATCGAGTTCCAACCCCCCTGCCATAGGCAGGGACACCTCCCACCACACCAGGCTGCCCAAGGCCACCTCCAGCCTGGCCTTGAACACCTCCAGGGATGGGGCCTCAACAACCTCTCTGGGCAACCTGTGCCAGTGCCTCACCACCCTCACAGGGAAAAACTTCTTCCTAATGTTCAATCGAAACCTGCCCTCTTCCAGTTTGAAGCCATTCCCCCTCGTCCTATCACTCCATGCCCCAGTAAAAAGTCCCTCCCCAGCTCTCCTGGAGCCCCTTTAGGGACTGGAAGGCCGCAATAAGATCTCCCCGGAGCCTTCTCTTCTCCAGGCTGAACAGAAATGGTCTCATGGTTCAGCATAAAGCATTTTACAGTCATCTTTCCAAAATTTTTATTATGGTTACTATACAAGCAGCTCCTCGTGTAAATCTCGATGTAGCTCAGGCGCTGAAGGAAGACCGGGAAGCGAGGAGGGGCAGACGCGCTCCGTGTCAGCACGGCGCTCCAAGCTGAGGAGGGACTCCGCTCTTCGGAGCAAAAAACATTCTCCGTTTTCTCAACTGAGAGGTGCTTGCTCATCCATAGTGGGGGGGAAAAACCTGTTAAAAAGGGAGGACAGTCAGCGTTGTCACCTTCATTTCAGACTGTGTGCCTGCGATTGATGAAATGTCTGGTTTTGACACGCTGAGTAACCGTTGAACCAGTGCGTGATGCATTATACATTACGCCTATGGGGACTGTAGGTTGAGAGTAACGTGCTGTAATGCTGAACTACGTTGTTTAACGTGTGGTTGAAAATGTTTAAGGTTATTAAAGCTTTATTTGTATTACGCTAATACAGGTTTAGTTAAACCAGTTGCAGTTAGAGTGATTTTCTTGTTTTGGTCCCAAGTCCTGTAAACTTTAGTGACAAAAAAGCCCCTACGCAGAGTGACGGGAAAGGAGTGGAGGGTCTCCATCTCCTGTATCCACAGAACACAGTTCTAGTTCTCAATAAAATTAATTTTAAAATATGCTATGTAAGCGTTAGTGTTTTGTTCAAACTTTTTTGTACTATATCCTTTGGTTTTGTCTCTCATCTGGCGTTACTGTAGTTTTTTAAATACTTTAAATACAATCTTAAAATGGACTAGTCTTGAAGGTTTTTTTGCTGGTGTGTTGAAAAGGTTGTGTTTTTCTTGCACAGAAGTCCAGGTGGTGTTTCAGTAGTAACAGTGGCCTGACTGCCATTTCTGAACACTGTGGCTTATAAATATTTTGGTTAGGTAAGGGGGTTATTTCATTAATATTTTTGTTGTAGTGAAAAAGAAAAAGCATTGGGGAACTACTTCAGGAAACAGGATAACTTAAATATACACGTGTATTTAAACCTTCACATCTCGACAACTTCTCTCCTCACCATAGTGTTTGATGTAAAATAAGATCTTTTCTTGAACATAAAGCTTTTCAAAATACATTGTCAGGCTTTCATTTTTGGGTCAACATATAAAAGAGCACTTTGGATATTTTTTTATAACATCTCTTCCTATTTCTAGTGATTATTAAAGCACAGTTATATTTGAAGTGTTGAGCATATTTTATGGGGATTCTGCCAGTACTTGTCTTAACTGTGTAGGTGGTATCTGATTTCTTAAATAAAAACTAACCAAGGCTGCTATATAGAAAAATAAATGTTCTAATGAAACCTTGATATTTAGTTGGCAATGTCACTACAGGAATATTTTTTAAAAAATGCAAATCTTGTCTTAATTATGATGATTAAAAAAAATGTAAATCAAACTTCAGCATTACAGTGCAGTTTTGACCCTGTATGGTGCAGCCATTTGTACTTGACTTGACTATATTACTCTTCATATATCAAAATTTATCTTTCAGCTATTGTTAATATTTATATTAAGTTATACCCGTCAAAATATTAAGAAAATACAAGGCATTTTAATTGGTGCTATATTAATATATAAATAACACCGTAAAAGATTATTTTTTCCATTTATTCACCCCAGATATTATTTACTGTTTAAAAAAAAATTAAGAATCACAATGATTTTTCTCCTAAATTTTTTTGCCATGAAAACGTAACCATTATTGCGAATGTTAGAATGAATTCAGTGGTGTTTAACAATTTCTTCCCATACTCATAGATGATGACTAAGATAAATGCTTATAGACGTATTTTGTATTCCAGTATGTGTCTACAGTTCATAAATGTTGACTTCAAATGATTTGTTGCGCTTTCTCAGGCCTTTCAACGTTTTTTCTAGCCATATTTCTGCACTATTATGAAAGGGTCTGATGTCCGCTGACCACCTCGCTTTGTGCTTTCCAGTTTGAAGCTCTTGGGTTTTTTAACTTCTAAATGAATGTCCATTGGGTTACAAAGTACTGCAAGCCAGTGGTTTTTCTCAGCTTATGGTCAACAGGAGACAGTAAAACTACGTGGTTTTTTCCTTTAAAATAAACCTTCTTGTGTATAAGAAAGAAAGTGAAATGAGGGAAAATAAGTTTAGTAAATGAACATTCAGTTCATCTTAATATTTTTTTTTTGGTTAATGAAAACCACTCTGCCCACATCTAATTTTTTTTTTAGACAAGGAGATTGCTTTTGGATTTAAAAAAAAAAAATAATTGAGCAGCATTGCAGTTAATGTTACCTGTGCCAAGCTCTATGGCTTCCAATAAACCTTAGCTTTTTTTAATATTTTGAAAAATGCTTGTCAAATAATGCTGTAGTGTTTTCAGAGACAGAGTAACAGCTTAAATACTTTTCAAATCTGTCTCTAGCAAGTTGAGTCACAGGGACAAGCTGATGATAAAATACAAAAATATGTATGGAATTCATTTCCTGTATATTAATATGAATTTGAAAAATCCTTGTAAACGGGGCATCTCATTTTATAACCATAGCTGTTAATATTGCTGCCTGCCCGACTCTGAGCAGCTCTAGTTGTCCCTGGAAGCGCTTCCCAAGAGTTTGACTTCTTGGCAAACACAAAAGAAAAATTATGGACACGTTCCAATAGTTTCACAAAATCGTACATTACAAACTAAAATGCTTTTGTATTGAATCGGGAGCTAACAGAGCCTCTGGGTAAGGTGCGCTTCCTGCTCACGGCGCGTGCGCTGCCCTCGGCTGTTTGCTGCAAACACTTGCTGATACAGGATTGACAATACTCTGTTTGAAATTCATCTTCAAAATGAACGTAACAGCACTGCAACGCTTAACTTTTGGTTTTCCATATTCCCTTTAGCTAATTTAGATGAGACCCTGAGGTGAAAGTTTAAAGTTAGAGAGGCTGTTGTGTTATGTGTAAGGCTGATTTGCTTATCCTTAAGGCAGTGCGTGTGCTGAGGAGGCAGCCTCTCGCTTCTGTTTCCCAGAGCCCCTCAGTTCAGGTGGTGCGTAACCGCAGCCTCTTCATCGCTTCTGTACTCCATCTCTTCGTGTGAATCCTGGCGCGTTGCTGGAGTCGCCTGCTCTTGCCTTCTGCTGGGGTGCGGGGCAGAGACCCTGCCGTCTCGGTGTGCTGTTTCTCCTCCCGTTCATTTGCTCACAGCTCTCCCCAGATGAGCTGCCACGTGTAGTTTATTTCTGAAATTGCTCGCTGCCAGCTAAGGGTGGGAGCTGTGTGTGCATCTGGTGCGGGTCAGCACACGTGGGACTGCAATACTGAGAGCAAAAAACAAAAGCTTATTTTGCCAGAAGTAACTACTGAGGACGTTTAAGTAGTTTAACAATCTGGAGTTTATGGTATAAAGTCGGGATCGTGAAAAATGTGAACTCCCAGGCTAATACTTGTTAGATGTTTGTTTGGTTGTAGTTTGTTGGTTTGGTGTTTTGGTGGGTTTGGGTTTGGTTTTTTTGGTTTGTTTTTTTTTTTTAATTTTATTTCAGTGTCTTTAAGAGCAGTCGCTGGAAGTTGCGACTGCCCCGAAACCATCAGAATTGGAAACATTCGACTCCCTCTTTCCTTTGTGTTGTCGTGCTTTGGATTACAGGGAGCGTGTGCATTTTTCTCGTATGACAGAACAAAATAACAGTTGCTTTTCATTGTCTCTTGTAGATTTTGGTGGAGCGACGTATAACGCTGAGCGGCGACCCTATGGGTTTTGGTTTCCACCTGAGCAGCATTCAGAAGAGGAAATAAGAAGGCAAAGGCTTCGTAGGTTTGAGAGATGATGAAACTGGCAGGTGTTGATGTAAATTGTAAAGTGCTATTCAGAGTTACCAAAATATTTGCAGATTTATTTGTAATCTGCAGATTCGTTTGTAATATTTTTCCAATTTTTTTTTACTATTAATTGCCAAACTGCAGAGGATTTTCTGAGTTCGGGATCAAAATTGGAACTTGCATAAAACATGTGAGATTGGAATCAAAATGTGATCTTTGGCAGTCTCCGTCTTAATGCACCTTAAATATGGGAGAAGACTGATGGTTTTACCAAACTTCTCTTTTTTCTGAATTTCTTTGGTGTAGCTTCAAAAATTCCTTGGCTTTTTGACTGCTGGTATTCTCAGACAACAGGTTTCCTTCAGCCATCACAGATGAAAAAAACATTACTTATTTTCTAATACAATTGTAAAACTATGCAATTTTTCCTTACAAAATTGTCTCTGTCTGTGATGCCCGACTGTTTTTGGGATTGGCATGCGAAATGTCGCTTGCAAAGATTGCTTTGATGGCAACAGCTAGGTCAGGAGAGCCGAGGCTTAAGCTTTTCGGCAGTCTTGCAAACTGTGTGGGAAATGGTTGCGGCTGTCCTTGCCCCAAGGAGTTATTTAATGCAACCTTCAGTGTTGCAGTCTTCCTTAAAACATGCTGATTTCTTTAGAGCTTGTATGTGATAAAAATGAGTTGTAACTACTTACTATTTCCAAAAGCCTTTCTTGATATTTATATTTTAAATAATAATAAAAAAAAATGCTTCCCTTTAGAGTTGAAATAATTTGTTAGGAGTTTTATGGAAAGGGAAGTGGATATACCATACAAAGAATGTATTTATTTAGTAACTTAGACTTTTTCAAAGTATCTTATTTTCCTTTTTAAGAAAGCTTGGAAAATTTATGTCTCAGTTGTTTTTCCATATATGCAGCAGCCATAGAATAAAACAGCAGGTACTTTTATAGTAGGCTAACTTTTCTATGCTCACTAAAAATAAGTGTCAAAAACCCGCATACAGTTTGCATATTTTTCTCAGTAGGTAATAATTAGATGTAAATGAGGAGGGAGTAGCATTGGTTCCTCAGACTAATCTTTTAATGGTCTGGTCAAAAGTTTCAGTGTAACTTACTGTGTCTGTTAAGCTCTGTTATTTTAATTATTTAAAACCACTGGATTAGCCACTAGTCAGGTGAAAAAAGATAAGTAAAATCAAAAACAGGATTACAATTTTAAAAGCAGTTGTTTTTGTAAAGTGAGGTTAGAAATACTTGCCATTTAATACTCACAAAAAATAGTACTAATAATTGTTCAGCTGTTTTGACTTTTTTTGTATACAAAATCAAAATAAATATTTTTTTACATTTAAAACTGTTTGGTTTTTACTATAGTAATTAATGAGGTGTATATTTTAAATTAGAGAGCTGCCACCATATTGTTAGAAATGAAGAGTCCTGATTCCAAGGGGGCAGATGGGGACTAATTTTGTTTCTTTTGAATTTGGTGGAAGTTTTGGGATTTGATTATTGGAAATTTCCGGTGCTTATGTATTTTGGAAAGTATTAACAGAACGATTCCTTAGTAGGCCTTTTTACCATTAAAAGCCCCTCAGTTTAGGTTTCAGAGCACTGGTGATGGTAGATGTAAGATGCAGATGAATTCCTGACACATGCTCTGTTGCATTTTACCTCTTCAGGGACAAAAATTAAGGGCAATCTACATAGATGAGTATTCCACACTGCGTGTTTCCTGGCGCTGTTTCGTGCCTGACGAGCTCTACATAAAGGAAGGACTCTTTAAGTGGTCTTGTATAAAATACTTCAGCATCCGAAGTTTGATTCCTTTGTTGCAGGAGCTGTGATTTCTTGTGAATTTTTCATACTTCCTCTAAACTCTATGGTCAGGTGCCATGTAAGAAATTCCACCCCCTTAATTAATCCTAATCAGCAGACTTGTTAACAGGCACATTCTTGAAATTAAATGGTTGAGTGATCTAACATATTACTGCTAATAAATAGGGGTTTCTTGCAGTCCAGAATTAAAATGTGGTGAAAGAACAGTGTGTTTAACTTTTAAAATTCTTTTCCCTCTTTTGCCTTGTCTTTAAGCACAGGCAAATTATATTCGTGTGTACGTACCCTTTTTTTTTCCCCTGGCAGTGCCGCTTCTCCTAAGGGGGGCGGGGGGGGGAAATGCCCTTTAAAATGCTGAGAAAGCAGTATTCATAGGTGTCCCACACCACAGCGGGAGAGATTGTGCTACGTGAGCGTAGGTGGAAACTGTTCTCGATACAGGCTCTAAGCGAGATCAAAGCCTCTCCTGCCCCCCTTGAAATGACATCTCGGTGCTCGGGAGAAGCGTCTCGGTGGGGAGAGTGTGTTGACTCTGCTGCAGCAGCCTCTTCTCAGAGAAGTCGTCGTGCCCGAGGCTTTGTTTGCGAAGGTTACCTTTTCGGTGAAAATCAAAACTGGAATTTTCATGGTCCATTTTTAAAAAAAGTTTGACTAATGCCACCTTGCTTGATTTCACATATACCTTAAAATCACTCTACAAAGTCTATTGGTATAAAGGGTGTAAAAGGAGACAGTGAAGAGACCGGCCGCTTCAGAAAAGTTTTGCTTTTGAGTTTTTTGGCTGGGTTGTGTTTGAAAGTGGAGGGAGAATTTGACTCTCCTATCACTAGATATCATTTGTTCATACGGCAGATATGCAGCTAAGGAAAAATTAGCCTAAATATTGGTTCATTAGATTAATAATATATGTATAAAAGTCTGTGGAATGATGATGTATCTGGGGAAAGAAGGAAATTCTTTATTAAAACAGACTTTGCTAGGAGACTATTCTGATTGAGCTGAAGTAAGTCCCAGATCTGATAGCTCTTATGCTAAAAAAAGCAGAAAAGAGTAAAGAGTGCATACCTGATAGAGGTAAAGGTTTTGTATCAACAGTCTTTATGGCAGCCGTCTTCAGTTTGATTTTTATATATGTATTAAGGAGCTTAAATTGCAGATGACAGCAGAGGAGCTGTGAGCATGGTTAGTCCAGATCGTTTTCCTGACCAAATGAAGGCAAAATGACTTGCCTTTGCTCCTGTGTAATAATGACACGGTTGGAAATGCCTGCAGGACGAAAGTAACTTTTTGTTAACCGTTGCTTTCTTTAATTATGATACCCATATCTGCTAAGCGTATATACTGTTAAATATAAGAATGAAGAGCTGTTGAACCTTTAAACCGCCTGCTGGTATCTAGACCGTGGAACTCCATAGGTGTGTACAACGCCTGAAGATCGCACAGCAAATCTGAGTGGCGCTTGAATGAACGGCTTGAAGAACGGTGTAGGTTCAGCTGCCTTCTCTGTGGTTGCGATGGGATGGGAGTGGGTGTCGCAGTCCGTTTTCACTTCTGATTCTGCCACTGGTGAATTGTAACAATTTTTCTTTAGCACCGAATGACTCAGTGTGAATCACACTTCGGCAAAACAGCTGGCTCAGATACTCATGGTTATGTGCTCCGGCTTCTTGAAGGAGCCTGCAGGCGTGAAGGGCAGAATCATTTTATGCTTTTATTATAAGACACGAATTGTTTCCTACGTATAAAAAAACAGATTGGCGATTTCTTATTTGTTACCAGATTTCAGAGGGAAGGAAATATTAGCAATTCTCAGCTTTCAGTTGTAGAACCATTTCTAAAGGAGTATTGTGCTTTCTGAAGGGTGTAGGTCTTGTCATAAATACTGATATCATTTTACTCTTTCAGGAGCTGTGAAAATTGGAGAAAGACAGTTTGCCATACAAATTTAATATGGTTTGCCTATTTTTGTTTATATGACATGCTCAGAAGGGTAAAGTGATTGGGTTATTAAAGGAGAAGATTGAGTATACATATGATAGCATCTTCTGCCACATGAGAACAGCGATAAATTCATCTCTTCTGTCCGTTCACAAGAAGAAATTGGCCTGGTTTGCAGCAAAATGAATGTAAGCAAAGGATTTTGAACCATGTAGATGGTGAACTTTTCCAACAGGCTAGGGATATTCTGGAATTTCCCTCTTTAGTCTTCTTGGAGCAGGTTAAACAAATATCTTTTTAGGGCTGTAGAGCAGGTAAACTGTAAATGTTCTTCCCTTCGGGGAGGATGTTGGAGTAGGTTTGGTCCTTCACCAAATTATTCCTTACAGAGATCCTTTAAGAGCTCTCGGTGGGTGGCCCACTTCTGTGAGTCCATGTGCTCCTTACCCACGTAACAAGCCACGGAACGGCTCCTCAGTCTGTACAATACTAATGACTATGGCGTGAACCGTTTGCTGACTTTAAAATTACATTTTAAACTAAGTAGATAAGTGCGCTGTTCTGCATCTGAGAAGGCTATTGTGTATTCTTTTGCCCATTTAACAGGTGGATCATGTTGTTATTAAAAAGAAAGACTCAGCCATAGTGTTAACAATGTAACTCAGCTGGTTTTGGTAAGATTTTTTGTTTACATTAGTACAAAATATAATTCAGCAACTTCTGATAAAAGCTTTGAATACCTGCTGTGCAAGGGTCAAACCTCCCACTTCCATTTCGTCCAGCATTTTGGAAAAAAAAAAAAAAATAGAGCTTAGGTCAGAGCAGACTTCTTTCTGGAAAGCTTTGCTGTTCAAAGCAGCACTTTAGTGTATGCTGATGTACGGACACGGGTTTTCCTCCACGGGGGCCAGCGATACTGCAGGAACGTGGATATTGCGGGATGTCTGCTGGAGGAATCAAGGTAATTGTTTTGCTGCTGTTTAGAGCTGAGGCTTCTGATTGCGTTAAAAAGACATCATTTGTTCCTTCTGTACTGCTACATCTGTCTACAGACCCGAAATGCAGAATGAGCAGTTAGCTTAGAAAAATGAATTTTTGAATTGGATTATGTAAGTGAAATGGGTAGGACAGGAATGTGTTTAATTTGGAAGGCACTGTAGTGATAAAACACTTCTTTAGGCAGGATGCTTAAAATCTCTGTTTCCGCACATCATCAGGAAGCGTACACTGTATGTGCCCAGATACAACCTACCTGTGTATGACCAAAAGTTCTGTAGCACTGGTACCATTTATGGCATGTATTTCACTTTTTACGTGCAGCTTGAATATTTAAGCACAATAAAAGTAAAATATTTGGAAATACCAACTAGCTTTAGAGTTTTTAAAATACAGTCTGTAGAATCTAACAAACTACAGTTGCAACTGCCTCAGAGTAGCCATTTCTAATACAGATTTTTCTTTAATTGCCATCAGAATTTGTTTTCTGCCTCTGAGAAAGTTTAATCTCCACTTTAATGAAAACACCCATCTTCGTTATGCTCAATTGTGTAAGAAGGAGCATCTATCTACAATAGCAGTGGTGGTTGTAATCAGTGCGTGGAAGACTAAATTCTGAAAAAGACCTTGCTTTTCTGTGTAGTGAACCTCTGTCTTACCAAGCTGAGCGTGATGTAGGTTTGGGGCTCGAGGGCTGCATTCCAAATCTTCCTATAAACTACTCGGGGTGATAGGCGGTGGCGGGTCTCTGTTTGGCAGCTAACTCGCCGTAGGAGGGTTCGTTACAGTGGTCCCTACTACGTATGTTTCTTTAGAAAATGGTTAGAATTTTGTCTTGCGTGTTTGGTATCTCTGCTTCACCAAATCTGTGGAAAACACTAAAATATGTGGAATTTCAAATACCACGAAGCTCAAGCCTGTCACCTTTTGAGAAGCAGGTGAGCACTGTGTGGCCGAGCACGAGGAGAGATTTGCTGTGAGGTGGTGGTAGGTGCTGAAGGTGCTCTGTATTGAGGAACCATGCTTGTTTAATACATTCATTCCAGAATGATAAATACGGAGTTGGTTTTTACTTTACATTTAAAATATCACCTGCAATTGAACTTCCAGTACCTTCTGGAACATCTGGATGAAGTGACTGTTTAGCCCACAACAGTACTTGGTAAGTGATTTCCCTGTCTATGTATCAACCCACGAGTTTTCTTACTCCTTTTCCTCCTGTTTTCTCTGCTGCCCTGCTTGGGGGAGGGAAGCAGCTGGGTAGGTGCTTGCTGCCAGCCAGGGCCGCCTCACCACCAGGGGTTCAACAGCTCCCAGACGCGCGGTGTTGCTGGTGTGACAGGAGGGGACTTGGAGCAGCAGGTCTGGCCCACGGCAGGTGTGCTTCTCTTGCAGAAAATTGCAAGTTTGGGTCTGCCCGCAGGCCCCAGCTAAACACCACCTCTGCTTGGAGTTTAAGCTTCTTTTCTGTTATCTCATTCTGATACTTGTTTTTAGCATTGTGGACTTCAGGTATTCTACTGTACACAAATGAATTTAAAGTACACTTTTAAAAACACCATTTTCACATACAGCACCATTGTGATAAAATGAGTGATAGTCATTTTTGCTCTCTGGTTCTTGCTAGATAGTTTTACTTTAGTGTCTCCCTTTTGACATGGTCTGTATACACCGAAAGATGAAATTCAGTTCAAAAGGCATTTTCAGTATTCGGTCTGTGCGTCTCTTTCCTTTTCTTATGAAAAACAGCAAATGAAGCAAAAATGACCACATTTCTTAACAGCAGGTCAGGGCTCGGACTATGCAGCATTTTTCTTCCGCTCTTGTCACCCAGAAATCCTGATGGAGAGAGATGTGAAGGAGAGAGAAGAATCTGACAGCTGACCCGAGGATTTGCTGTGAGTTAGAGCCAGGCATGTTCCCTGCTTCCTAGGCGTGCCGATGCCATGCTTTGCAAGGGTGATGGGCGAGCAAGGCTCCTCATTGTAAATCACAGGTTCCAAATTTAATTCCAGGGCAGTTCGCCCCAAAAGGCTGTAATTCCGATGGCCTCCGAGTATAGCCAGCATAATTTTCTCTGTTGCTATTAGTATCCTGGGTGCTGTTTAGGGTAAAATTCACTTCTTTACTGGGCTCACATGAGATCCAAAGCTCTTGAATGCAATAGTAAGGGTAACTTGCACTATAAGGACTAGCACAAGGCCACTGCCTTTAGGAGTGTTTTAACTCTCATGAATGGCCAACTATTCCTTTTCAACATAACTTCATAATTAGGTACCATATGAATAATTTTTATTTTCTGCTTATAGTCACTGGACACAAGATTGCAGAATTAAAGCATATGCTGCTTTATACTTTGGTCTGTCTTATTTGCTTTAGAATATTAAGCAATTTATCTGCAATTTCATTTTGAATTAATCCAATATTTCTGACAAATGCCTGACAGTCAGCTAGGCACGAAACAAGAATTTACACACCTATTAGATATTCTAACCGATCAGCGGCAGCTTAAAAATACATCTCCTATATAGTATGTTCTTATAGAACATAGTAAAATGTAACTGGCAGAGGTGCAAAATATTTGCATCCAAACAACAGGAAAACACAATTGGTTCACACGATGTTTTCAAATCAAATGAGCAAGATGGTAAAGTGCCACGAAACACCTTATTTAGGTTATCAGGTCTTGTTTTGTTAATTCTCTCAGATGGTTTTATGATTTTGCTGTGTACTTGCTCAAGGTAGATGAACACATTCAATTCCAAAATCCCATTTTATTCTGTTATTTCTCTTTGTCTTATAATGACAAAGCTTGCGATAATGTAGTGTATCAGGATGTCTTTATTATTTACCTAAATGCAGTTAGTATCAAGAGTCACATTGTAAATATTTCCAGCAAGGCGACTGCCCTTCTCCAGAGAGTTTCTAACCTGAAAAACGTCTGCAAATGAGTAACAAGGAGCTGGTGAGTACTGTCAGGAAAAGCTCATGAGACCTTAATGTGGAATTACCTAAATCCACTGAGGAAATGGGGACATCACCTGAGGACGTGGGGTATCTGTCTGTTACTGTGAACATCATCTGAAGCTACTAGCCCGTTGTGGTTTTCCTTGTGGCCTTTTTGGAAATAGTTTGCACACCCCAAAGAATAGGTGACTGAGGCATGGTCCTCCCCTTCACGCGCTGCTTGTGTCTCACAGGAGAACGCTCCGAAGCTACTCAGCACCTTGGAGAGTCACAGCGTTGGTTTTTGCTTCAGACTGGAAAGCCAGTCTCGCCTGTGTGGGGGATGCTGTCTGAAGCGGGAGGGGATTAATTTCTTTCACACAGTTCAGGTTAGTGCCTCCTCAAAAGACTTCTGGATCTGAAGCATGCAGCTGGGATTGCTGAAGAGTGAACTGAGAGGTGTGCCCTGTCCCAGTGGGCCGCTAGGACCAAAAGGGAAATATCCCCTGAGACAGGTGGGGACTTTGGACGTGCCCCAAGGGCTCTTGACCCCTTCCCAGGTGAAAGAGCAGGAGAGTTAGTTGACCACCACCTAGGAACAGCAGATCAGCCAGGTTTGGCTGGCTTTGTCAGAAGGAAGTTGCACAGACTGATGCATTTACACTTGAATGGACTTACCCTCTGACTGTTTTCCTCTGGCTGAGACTGGAATGTCTGTCTTTCCTGCTCTTTAAGTTTGTGTATCCAACTTTTAAATTGGCTGATCAGGCTGTTATACTCGTGATGGCTTCAGAGGGAGTTTTCTTTGAATTGGGACCCTTGGATGCAGAGCTTGGTTTCCTTGAAAATCTTTTTGCTGGGGGCACCTCTCTTACTGAACACAAATTGAAATTAAAAGCACTGGAAAAAAACATTTTATTCCAATCTAGTGAAATGTAGCTTATTTAAGTGGTAAAAGGAGCATTTGTGGCCCTTCTGCACATGATGAATTCTCCACTTGCAATCTGTGTTTTCAGTAGTTTCACCATAATTCAAATATGCATTTAATAGTTCTGGTTTTGTAGCTGAATGAAGGAGGTATAGATGCGTTTAACTTTTTCAAAAAGTGATTAGTGCTTTAGGCTATAAACATTTTAACAACGCTTTAAAAAGAAAAAAGCAGCTCTAGAGCTATGATTCCATAAGGATCTTGAAGGTGATGTTTTTTTTTTTTTTTTGGCAGTGTATTTACAAAAAAGAAGCAAAAAATGAACAAAATTTATTAGCTTCAAGTTTAGGCAATTGTCCTAACACTTCTTATATTCATCACTCAGATAAATTCACCCATTTTATCACCATGCTACTATTTCTTTTCAATTAATGTTAGAAACTCCTTTGTTTCTTCAGCTACTTGGATTGGAGCTTAATAATTTAACTGTTCTTAGAAATTAATTGTGACTATAAATATAGCTTTTTAAGGATTTGTTATCTCAGCTAATTTTATTTTCTTACATAATCTGCTGTTAAACAGATCTGGAACCTTTTGTTGCTTATGAAAGCCCAATTAACAGTTCTGTCGCAGTTTGGTTGAGTACTGCAATGTAACAGACTTTGATCTTCATTGTTTTTATTGAGAGGTTTTTTAACAATTACATTTTCCCCTTCTCTCAGTAACAGCATGTGCAAGTTTCTTTAGCTTGGGAAATTCAGCTATAGCGCTTTAAGACATTTGTATGTTTCCACATCTGTACCTATAAGGATAAATATTTATAACATGCCATATAAATGCACATAATCTTCCTGTTGTAAATGTCATTTCTAACAGGAAATCCATTGTCTTGCACATCATGTACGGTTTCCTTGGTATTCCTGACTTGATTCAATCCTCCAAACTCACCCTGTTACCTGAATATTACTGCAGTGGACTCCAATGTGACAGTTTCATTTTTTTGAATGACGTCTTATACTACCTGTAGATGTGTGTACATGGGTGGATGAGGTTCAACAGAGGATCCTTCATCTTTCAGTCTTATATATCCATTTAAACAAAAACAGTGCTGCACACTTTCAAACACATTCGAGTATTAAATACTGCTTAAATCTTTGGTGTGTTGTTCATCCTTACACAAGTCTCACTCCAGCTGTTCATTTCTGTTTCACTTGTCAGCCATGCCTCAGGCATACCTGGCATCTACTGATTTTTTTCCTCTGCTCTTGTCCTTCTTTAAGAGTTCCTGACACGGGGGCTGATGCAAACTGCAATTCGGGCATCACTGTTGTTAGCCAGAAACTGTATTCATTAGCAAAAAACTGACATGTTCCCCGCTGACCCTGGCATTCAATGAATGGTGCTGATCTGAAGTCTTCTAGGCAACTTCCAGGTGACATAAGAGACTGTCCACCACCCTGATCACCAGATCCAGTGTGCTGGAAAGAACAATGAAAGAACTTGGTAACTGTGCATGAAAAATAGGTAAATTATGTTAATCTGTCTTTTTCTGACTTTATTTGCTTTTAACTGCACTATTTTTGGTGATCTTAAGTTGGAGTAAGTTTCCTTTGCTGGAGAAAATCTTAATTTGCTCTGTAACGAGTTAATCTCAGCAGTCTAGAGCCAGCTCACTTATTTTTCTGGTATTTGTCGAACTGAAAAAAAGAGTAATCCAGGTGGATTCAAAACGATGCCGTTATTTAAACTAAGGCAAATGTAACTAGAGGACGGCATTAAAAAGACCTGGATCTCTAATTCTGAAAAGTGTGTCTTTGTACATGAAAATCCCATTGTTTATTAAAGACAAGCAAGCAAAATCTTTGTAATTTTAAGAATTTGTGTAGCTTAAGGTGATGACTTTAGTGTATATATAGCTACAGCCAGCTTCTGCAGTTTGGAACTAACCCTTGTCTTGGTTTTTTTTGTGACTATTCCTTTTTCATGTTTGCTAGATATTGCATAGTTTACTTTTCAGAGCTAAAAATCTTTGAACCTTTAGAACATGAAAGTTGTATGAAAGAAACTTATATATATATGATCATGTGCCCAGACTCTTACCATCAAAAAAGAATATCCTATCCAAAGACTTCTCCAGTTCACTGGGCAGGGAGGAATTGACTGATCTTGGCTGTGAACTGCTACCGCTTGGGCTGGGGCCTCGCATACAGCACATCTGCTTATATACGGTTGTATTTCTTCTTCAGAGAGTGGCGTCATTGGTAACGGAGCAGCACTTGACAACCAGTAGGACTTATCATTTCGACTGGCATAGTAACAAACTTGGTTGATATTACAGTAAGCAAAGGGCATGGTATTAAACACAGGAAGACAAGATCCTGCCAGACCTGAAAATAACAACAAATCATGAAAATTGCTCCACTTCTTTCTAGGTAAGCTGAAAATAGTATTCTGGCCAATGTTGCTGCAAAACTATGTATCTTAACGGGAGTTATGTAATTCACAGATCTTAAACTTCCCAGGCTCTTTACCAAAATAGCTAGGTACGTTGAAAACAAACTTTTTTCAACAAGAAGTATCTTCCTTTGACCAATAATATTTGTGTCACAATCCGGTATTTAAACATGATGTAGTTTGTCACCATGGGAAACAGTTATGATAACAAACTTCTTAGCTGTGTCAACGCTGAAAAATAAATTAGGCAAGAGGTGGTGGCTGGTTTAAAAGGAGATTAGCTATTTACAAACTCATTAGGAGCAGTGAGAAACCAAATGCTAATGCTGATAAATAGAAAATTTTTGTGAAGTATGACAAGCCGTTGCTACCAGTGCATTAAGCTGAAATCTCAGCAGCTGTTCTATTGCCTTCCAGAAAGGTTTCACAGACTCTTAAAGTGAAATAAAAGGATTGAGGGATTTTGCAGAGCCAATCCTGCAAAATTCTCATCAGGCAGGCATCAGTGGGAGTTAAGAAGGGACTAGTGCATACTTCAGCATACTTCAGAGGTGAAATTCTTCTCCCAGAACTGAATTTAGAACAGCTTCATGATGACCTATTTAGTTAACAATAATAATCACTGCATATACGTTCTGCCTTGAACTTTATGCATGATGTATTATTTCTGTAATGCCCCAAAACCTTAAAGCCTTCTTTAAAAAACCTGTGACATTTCTATACAGAAGCCAGTTTTGTTTATCAGTGATAATATTCCATTCCAGTAATAATAAAGGATCTGGAGTAGCCTGAGTAAGGAAAAATGCTTGCAAAAAGAACACACTGGTCACAGGAAACAAGGACTTTATTTTCTTTGAATCTTATTTTCACTGCTGTTATAAGGTGTTCTGTTCCCAACTGGCTCTCCTGGGGAACGCCAAGTAGTGAAAACTTTTCAAAACAACACTGCTGTCCTAAAAATATCTTTTTATTACTCTTTTAAATGCTTCTTTTTTGTCAAGCTTATTAGGTCCTTGATCTTTCCTCCTAGGAGACTTCTCTGCTGCTTGTATAAGACAAGAATTTAGGAAATTTCTTCTATGCAAATTGCAGCCAATCATTTTCTCAGGCTGTAAGTCAGGCGGCTTGTTTAGACAGCTAGTTTCAGTCAGAATTGTAGAATACTTAAAAGAAATGATCCAAGACACCAAAAGGAGCTGGTTTGGGGAGAAATTTGGCTCTGACTTTTCCAAAAAACATTAGCTTCTGACTTTTAAAAGCACACAATTCTGCTGTACACACGATGCATAATTTTATTTGTAAAGCTTATTTATACTATCCGACAGTAACCATCTAACTTAATCAGCTCCTTTTCCCAAACTGCCTTCACAGTAAAATGGAGTAGATCCTCCAGGGAGTTTTTGCAGAGTGGCCAAATGAGATTCCTGATCTAGGAAAATCCCTCCAGTGAGTTCAAAGACAGCCATGACAAGCCAGAATGAGTGAAATAAAGCACTCATCTCTCCAACTTCTATTCAAAATTACTTAGAGGTAGAAACACTTTTTTCACTCAACTGCATAGCAGCAGAAACCCATTTTAAATGGGTCATATAATAGGGCAACGTAACCAAGCTCATTGTGATCAGTGTAAATTAGTTTTGAGTCTGTAGAAAATAAGTTACTGATGGTTCTGTAGCGTGTTCCATTTGACTTGTCTTTCATTGTATAGATCACACCGTATTAGACCTTAACTAGCGAGCAATTATGTACTACAATACATACCAAGATCTTGATTATGAGCTTTCTCTTGTCCTTCCAGGTACAGCAGACTATAGCCAGTCCATAATTTTGGCATCCCCTGTGGACAGAGTGGTTCTCTGTCTGACTGACTGTGAAGGACAAGCAAGAATCCACTCGCAGATCTAATATGGGGGCCTGGTGGCCCTGGGATACCAGGCTGGCCAGGTGGACCTTATACATAGGAGAAAAGGTAAGAGAAATTTACCAGTATGAACACACAGCTAGTGTGAACTTTTATCTTTTACTATATTTAAGTGTTCAGTCAGGGGTTCCTGACTGAACATAATACAAATTCACAGGTTGTCATGGACAATAAAGACACCGGTAGACTAACGTTTTTCTTCTGATGGGAGAGAAATGAACTAGATTGCTTCTGGACAGTTGGCTTTTCTATTGTGCCGCTGTGCTGTAGGGATTGAGCAATGAACTGAGGTGGACAATGATTTCCCAGACTTACTCACTAGTATGACTTGTCTGGACTGAATTTGAATCCCTGCAGTAACAGTCGATGCCCTTTCCTCACATATGTATTAAACCATTAATTTATTAAACAGCAGTCGCAGTTAAAATACAATTTTAATTACTCAGCCAATCGCACCATTAGCCCTGACTTGGAAATGCATACCTATTGATATGTGGTGTTTAAGCATGAGTGGTTAATTGCCCTTCTGGTTAATAATGAATGCAGAGATCAATTTTTCTTCCGATAGGTCTTTTTACATGTTATGAAATTGTTCACAAATGTCACTATCAGTGCTTGAACTGAGAGGGGGAAAGAAGTGTCATGGTATCTCAGGCCAGAGATGGATGTATCCACGTGTAAATTGGGGGAGAAGAAAGAAAACTTAGTCTATACATCATCCCACACATCTCTCCCCAAAAAGTCATGTTCCATTCTTACCTTGTGGCCCAGCATATCCTTGCTCTCCTATGTTCCCTTGGTCGCCCGGTGGTCCAGGTGCCCCAGGTAAACCATCTTGACCTGGCAGGCCACATGACCCTTCTTCACCTTTTCTTCCTAGAGAAATACAAAGCATGCACTTTCCCTTCGTATGGCTGCATTTAAAGGTTATACATTGTCCAAACATACACAGCATGCACAGGGCCAGTCAGCAGAACTGACACCACCAAGAAATGATGCTTCAGGACAGAGAGGTGCAGAACTGCATTCTGCTGGCAATTCTCTTTACAACTTATTCTCCTTGTGACTGCAGTAGTAGCTCAGAGGCATGACTTTAGTAACAGCAACTGCTGATAAGGTTTTACGTCCTCTCTACAGAACTAGTGATTTACAGCTGAAATCAAACATTATCATGACAAGCTTCTCGCAGTATTGCCATCAGTATCTGTACCGTGTAATGAGTTATAACTCATCCTATGGCCGGCCTTCATCTTTTAGGACCCAATTCAGCAATGTCTTTAAAAATGTACTGAACTTCCTGTGAAGTAATGCATGTGTTAGAGTACTTGCAGAACGGGGAGGGACTGCAGAATTGGACTACATCCAGCAGGGAAGGGTAAAGACATTTTAGGCTCCTCATGGCGTGACCTTTTTATGTTTCCCATATGTACATGCATTTTTATGCATTAATAGATAAGGAGGTGTGGCCACGACAGTAAAAGATGTGTCTTGTATACAGGGCACAGATAGTGATGGTCCTGTTCGCTGGCTACTTCAAACATAACCTGAATTGAACAAAGTTACACTTGTCAGATATTATTGCACTCAGCAGTGTTTTTCCTCTTTTGGTAAAAAACAGTTTTCAGAGGAGTATGTTTCTCCAGCACCACAGTTGTTTCTCAATAATTGTGTGTTTCATTCCTTGCAAATTTTGCTACTTAACCTGCAGACTGAGTAATTCAAGGTTGTCTCACAACATTCAAAATTTCCTCATGATACTTTTTACTCGATTCATTAAGAAAATCTAAACCAGTCAAAACAATTTAACAGCTTTTCAATGTTGGTTGCATGGTTATGTTGCCAAAGCTCAAGTACACTGAAGTTTTACTAATATGCATTGCTTTTGCCAGTAAAACCTCCAGTTTGCTTTCCAAGCCAGGAGAAAATTGGAATTGCGCTATCTTAATGAAAGGAAAAGCACTACCAAGTGTTTCTTTCATAAAACCAGTGCGAGTATGTATCATTGTATCATCTGGTTTTACAGAACCTGTTTTAATGCTGTATATAACAGAAACACAGCAATTCAACCCCAGAAACACCTTTTATTTGGCAAATCAAGATATGTAAAACTACATAGTTCACTGAAAATGGCCTTGTGTTCACATTCATGAGGGGACTGGCTACTGCAGCGTATCTCCTGGGAGAAAATCACAGATTTTTCTCTCTGGAGACATTGGATGTCCAGTGCAGCCACCACAACAAACTTCGGTTTCCCAAGTAGGAAATATCTAAAACTACATGAGGGATTCCACTATCTGAACTTGAAGACACCACATTTAGACACAACCTAAACTGAAGACACTACACAGACATGCTATGCTATATTTCTGTGAAGATGGCCACCCTGTTGGAATCATCAGTACCAGCATAACCCCTGTTTTCTTTTTATCTATCAGAAGAATGTTTCAGTCTTTCATAATTTCCTTTTAAAATCTCTTTGGCCAGTTTTCTTTTGTGGTAATTTTGTGTTTTAACAGATAAAAAGTGCTATCGTAGCCATCTCTCTGACTTCAGTGCCCTTTTAGCAAAGCTTTGTGATTCATTATTGCTTTTTTAAGCATTTTAAAGCATGTATATTTTTAATATCCTCCAAATATAAGCTGTCTAAACTATAGCAGTGGTTTGAGGCATTGCTTTTTCATTTGTTGGCAAAAAGGAAAAAAATGCCATTTGAAGAATTCTTTTCTCAACAGTGCATGACACTTTCGCCCTCCCTGGCCTAGGAAAAGGGACTGCAGTGCAGATAAGCTCAGTAGCCTGGTTCAGCTGTATTGATCCATCACCTTCAGCATTAACCAGCTCACTACATGTTTCTGGAGACTGTTAATAAGTATTAAAGGGAAAGAGACAGGGTAAAACCTAGAAAAGTAACACTGACATTTTGACCCTTTTCAATTTGTTGACTAAATGACTAACGTAGACTTCCAAGCTTTCAAAACACAAGCTTACCTTGGGGTCCAGGGTGGCCTATAGGCCCTGGTAATCCTACAGAGCCATCGTGTCCTCTTTGCCCTGCATCCCCAGGAGGCCCTGGGATTGCACGGCATGAATCATCTATTTTACCTGGTTCACCAGGGTCACCTGGAATGTGTAATAGGAAAGTAAATTAGACAGAAGATTGGTTAATAGCTTCCATGTGAAAAATCAGCATGACTGGTAGCTGGTTTTGGTATTCAAGTGTATACTTTAAAATCTTGAGTTATTGAGTCTCACTGCTTTTAATTTTACTCTTAGTCTTTTGGCACAGCATGGCAAACGTGTTAGCAAGTGTATGCTAGCTGATATGTTTCAAATATTTGGTGTACAGTTTTTGTCTTAATGTGCCCCAAACTGATTTGAGTTAAAGCCTAAAGTCTACCCAACTTCAGTGCAAACACCTTGGCACATGTGAAGATTTATGGTATTTTGCCTGTTCTGTGGCTGCAAAACCATCAATAAACAGGACAAAGAAGCTAACCCATGATATCTGTTTAAAATAGTTATAATAACAAAAAATAAAGAATGGCCACATTTTATGCACTGAAAGTTACCGGGAGCTATTGGCTATTTGCATTTTGGAGCAAAATCAGAATCGGATCAATTTAGTCAGATTGAGTTCAGTGTTTGTAGTAATCCAGGGTTAGGATTCAAGCTTTCACTAAGTTTTTCGTTAGAAAGCATCTTGTGTGACAACCAAAAAACAAAGTGATAATTTGAAACAAAAGTATTTTACAAGTTTAATTGACATCATAGCATAAGACTTCTCAATGTAGCATTATCACGATACTGATCTGCTTGGAAGTGCTAGATATTTATGTGAAAAATCTATTTGAACTATGTAGTTGTAGCAGTACCTACTATTCCTAGCAGCCAAGCCAAGAATACCTTCTAATAAAAGCAGAATGTATCTACACAGAAGGAACACCACATGAAAAGAACAATAATCAATAGTCATGAACTTACCTATGAAACCTGAAGGATTTGAAAAATGGAAAGCAGATTGCGGCCATTGTGGTGCAGGTGGAAACAAGTTTCAGGCATGTAAATTAGAGTAAAGAATGGAATGAGAACTGAAATCACTTACATGAGGGGACATTAGAAACAAATACATAGTTCAGAAATTTTTACACAACTCAGATGAGAAATAAATTAAGTTGGGGTTTCTTTTTCTGAGATGGTTTTAATTGTCTGTATGCAAGTAAACATTAGTAAGATTATATATGAATAGAAAGATCACAGTTACAATTCAGTGACAATGAGCAACAGATTCATAAGTACCTGGGGGACCTTTGGGACCAGGTTTTCCTTGAAAACCTTGGTCTCCTGGTTGTCCTATAGCACCAGGTGGACCCTGTGGGCCATGGACTCCCATAGGACCTGGAAGGAAAACAGTTGTGCAATTACATGTAGTTGTATTCTGAGAAGGTGAACACATACATAAGATGAAGTCTTGGCTACTTGAGTGACAAAAAATGCTTGGGACAGCTCAATTCTGTTGTCTCCCAGGAAAAACACATACTTTCCTCTTCTCTCCCTGGTCTTGAAATGAATTAAAATTTATGACTTTTCTTTGTAGATATTGGAAGGGATTGGTGTAGATAGGACTTCTCTACAGTGCGTGCAAGAAGCAGAGTATCTACATCCCTGTTTTCAAACTAAAGAATCTGTTGAAAGCCCAAAGCTATTGATATGGGGCAGATGTGAGACTGTATGAGTTCAAACACATCTGCATCTTCCATAGTTTCTCAAGACCTCTGCAGAGAGGTCAAGGTTTGCTTTATCTGGCAGCCTCAAAAGTTTTACTGCCTCATTCTCAGGTTGGTAGGGGAGTCTTCCAACAAGACCTTCTATCCCAACCCTATCTGATCTGTAACTAACAGGGCAGAGCTATGAAATGTCCAGCCTACCCCTTCTGTCTGGCTCGATCTCCAATGGCAATCCCCTGTGCACAAGGCTCAGTTGCATAAGGCTGGGCATAAGTGCATGTGTGAGTTAAAAATATCTCAGATCATACCCTTTGGGCCTCTTCTTCCTTGGTTCCCCGGAATACCTCTGGCTCCTTGTTGCCCTCGCTGCCCAGGATTACCTGGTGCCCCTCGAATACCAATATCGCCTGGATCTCCTCGCACAAAGACAGTCTCTCCAGGAGGACCAGGATTCCCAGGCTGACCTATGGTAAAAGAACTTTATTCTTAATATTCGCATGAAGCATGCACATCTAAAAATAGCCATGTTCCACTGTTGGTTTTTTTTTTTTTTTGCATTTGGGTTTTTTCCCTGGGAGCAGGACAGCCCTTGCGTGTCTTTGGAAACATTAGCATTAGCCTTTGTCCAAGGCATTGTAAGGAAGGCAATAATAGGAATAGCTCCCAAAACTATATAGATTTGTGCAAGCAAAAGGTGACAAGTTAATGTTACGTGCATTGAGACACTTTCTCTGTATTTATTACAGTGTTGCTTACCCTTCCAACCTCCATCCCCTATTTCCCCATAGGAAGTAAGTCTTCCTAGGGGGTAAGGAAAGGTTCAGATAATTAAATAATAATAAATAATAATAAATAATAAAGGTTCAGATAATTAAATAATAATAAAAAAGGGAGGTCTACATAAATGCTTACAAAAGACTTGCCAGCTTTAGCTTTCCCAGGGCTGGATTTAGACTGGAAAGCCTTTTGTGAGTTTTACCAACAATGGCAGGCCTCTGGACAATGTATTTTATCCTTCTTGCTAGGAAGAGAGGCCAGTAATCTTATTTCTGTTTGCTTCTGTGGAAATTGAGGTATGTTGTAGCAGCAGGACTTGAACAGAATTGCCATAAAGGCTAGAAAACTTAATCTAGAGATCTGTATTTTATCCTTGCTCTGGTGAGCTCTCCGGTGTTCGCTTCTTTGTGTATTTACTGAGGTATTTGTTTCCTATGCACTTTTATATGTTGTTCCACAGACAGCAACCCAGGGACATTTGGTAGCCTCAAGGGCTTTTTACATGATCAAGTTTGGTATTTTTGGTTTTAATACCTCTGATGCCATCTAAACCAGGTGGTCCTTGATCACCTGGAGGACCCGGAGAAGCACTATAAGGAGATCTTCCCATAGGTCCAGTGGGTCCAACAGGTCCTCTTCTGCCTAAGGGATCACATTTTACAAAAAAAAAGGAAAGAAAAAAAATCTGAGTTGGTTTTTTTTAGATTACAGAAATAAGTTATGAACTAAAAGAATGCTGACGTGTGAAGTCATGGAGGTAATGTATGCTCTCACTTATATACTGAACATACCAGTGATTAGACTAATGAAGAGATCTTGCAGAAGTGAAAATATTTTGTTATCTTTTACAATTTTTAATTATTTCCATAAAATCTATTTAAACTAAAGAATGCATCATCACACCTTGGCATATTGCCACCATTAGCTGCCTTCTCCTGTATTCTAACAATGGGAGAAATGATAAAAATGTAAAATGAGTGGGGACTATGAAATCGTTCTGCCTGGGACAGGGTAAGCATTCACAGATTGTTCCTAGCAAAAGTGAATTCAGCCGTTTCCTAAAAACCTCAGTGAACAAGATGAATTTACTAGCCTTAAATTTATTTTTTTTTCCTACTTTGCAATCTGCATTTTTGCAAAATAAGACATTAGTGCTCTTACATGTGCCAGGCAAGAAGAGTAACAGGTTATCATCCTCTGCATAGCACTTTTGAATAGTCACAGCTTGTTAGCAAGTTTTGCACTCTGTTGCCTTCTTTTTTCTACAAAAACCCAAATCTAGTTTCTTCAGTCTTGTTTTAGATTCCATCCTTCCATTTACTGTGTAGTGAATTCTCCCTAATTTGTCAAAGCTGGACACAGTATACCATGGGAGGCCTTGCCCATCCTATGTCAAGCAGTGTTAATACATCTCAGAACGAAACTTTTTCTCTTTTTTCCTCAGCATCATTCTGTTGACTCCTCCAGTTTATGAACTCGTAACTGAATTGAGAAAAATGACTGTCTTCATCTTAGAATAATTCACCTCACCAGAATTCACCTCTGCTATTTTTCTTCTGTGTGTTATGTGACACTGGCAAGGTTTGGTAGAGTGAAGCTAATGTCATTTCTAATCACAAAATTGCCAAGGCTTGAATGATCTTTAAGGTCCCTTCCAACCTAAAGGATTCTATGATTCTGTGACTCTGTCCAGCTGAGTATCTCCAAGGATCTCTTTTGAGTATCTCCAAGGACAGAACTTCTCTGGGCAACCTGTTCCTGTATTCAATCACCCTCACAGGAAAACCAAAACTTTTTTCCTTATAAGTAGAACTTCCTGTATGTCAGTTTGTGCCTATTGCCTCTTGTCCTGTCGCTGGATACCACTGTGCAGTACCTGTCTCCATGTCCTTCCCATTAGGTACTTATACACATTGATAAAATCTCCCTTGAGCCTTCTCTTCTGGAGACTAAGCAATTCCCACTCCCTCAGCCCCTCCTCACATAACACATGCTCCAATCTCTTAACCTTCTTAGTGGCCCTTCCTCAAACACTTGCTTTTTCCTATTTCTATGCAATTCCTATATCACCAAGGCTCTTAAATAATCATAGCAATCTTGTGATACGGTTCCATCTTGCATTTACATTAGAATGGTTGATAGATTTACTATATTTCTGTGACTACCAGATCTCCTGCAGTCTCTTTCTTTAGGAATTTCTTTCCCAAGAGGCAACTCCACCTAGCAGTTCCCTGAGTCTGTCCAAGTCCATCATTTTCTATTCTCATTCCTTCCTCTGCTGTAACATAATAAACAAGAAATACTGGCGTCTCTGTATCTACTCAGGAAACATCAGCATGTTATTGCAATAGAAATGTTTTTAGGAAAGGAATATTCTGGGTATGTATTAATGTTCATACTAACTAGGGGAAGAGCCTGTATGAGCTTCATTTCAACTCTGCAGGGCACCACTAAGGAGAAAACCCTCTCTTACCTGGGAATCCTGGGAATCCCCTTTCTCCAGGGGGCCCTGGAATAGAAATACCAGGCCATCCAGGTTCACCTCTGTCTCCTTTTGGTCCAAGTTCTCCTGGGTATCCTGGGGGCCCTGTTTCACTTTGACCTTTATAGGAAAACAATTATGTACATGAAGCTTACAGCGAGTGCAAATACAGATGTGCAGAATAGAAACACCAGCTGCAGATGTTCCTCCTTGCAAGGGTTGCCTAGTGCTATTTTTCTGGTTCTCTCTTGGAAGCTGGATACAGTTTTGTTTAATCTGGCCCTAATTAATCTCTTTCAAAGAAAGTAATCTCTTTGCTTTAACACTCTTCTTCAGGGGTTATTTTATATGGTGTCATTATTGTCTGTAACTTGTAATGTAAACTGATTGCATGATCCTAAATTTAATTTTCTATTAGCATAAATTTATAATCTCTAGGTAGATGGTAAGCACTGTTTTTAATACTGCTTCAAAGCACCTTTTGAAAGTTGCAAATAGATCAATGTGACTGAAATCCAGGTTCCTCTTAAATTTGTGTCTGACTCCCACGGACTTTAATGGGGCTGGGATTTCATAAGTCTCCTTTTAATTTGTTGGTTTATCTTTTGCATATAAAAAACCTGGAGATTTGGCTCTACTTTGAATCATCTGCACTGGACATTTTCATTTTATAAACAGTCTTGAAAGGTTCCAACAAAAGTATGTGAGTAATGGAAGTTTTTAAGTTTTCCCCACAAATAACTGCAGGTGTGTCGTTACGCATACTTTAGATTCTGTTTGAATGTTTAGTCTAAGCCTTAATGATATCTTCTGGGCAAAGCAAATATCAAAATAACGTGCATCATTCCTTGCACATTCAGTCACTTAATAGAAGGTTTTCTGTTCCACGTAGCTATTTCCCTTCTTTACCTGGAACTCCTGCAGAACCTTTTTGACCTTTTAGTCCATCCAAGCCATCCAGTCCAGGCAGTCCAGGAAGACCTGAGAAGAATTACAGGCATGACTGGGTGCCACAATAATCCTTTAAAGTAACAATTAAAAATTATGCCATTTTTTTTTCTGACAACACATTCTGGATCAAAACAGGGTATTTGCTGAATTTCATTCTTATTGGCAACTGAAGATGAGATCAGATTGCACTGGAGCGCAGTCTTTTGGGAAAAGAAAATATGAAAAATCTGAAAATAGCAATCATAATATAGTTTCACATCAAAGCAATCAGAAAACATAGCTTTTAATCCTTTAGGTATTTCTATACTGCAGCTAGCAGCAGAAAGCTCAGTGTGGGCTAATTTACTCTACAGTGAACCTCATGTCTGTGGCTAGACTACTACTGCTACATGTGATTAACTAGTCCAAAGTTAGCTGTGTTATCACTACATGACCAGCTGACTGGGATGCAGACACCACCTAAAATAATTATAAAGCTGGAAATTCTTTACAGCTTCTGTTCCAAATGTAAATGCAATTTAATCTAGCTGCACTATAAAGAAGCTACGTTTTCACCTGGCTTCTTTACCCTGGTCCTGCAGATTTCACACTGAAAACTATGCTTTTTTGCATCACACTGTTACCAAAATTCTTTAAACTGAACAGCACAAAGTCTTTGAAGACAAGGAATCTGTAATTGAGACCAATGCTGACATGTGATACAGTAGCTTTGTCACCAGTGATGTTCACTAGATGACCAGATCACAGGTTGAGTGTTCATGGTAGTCAGATGTAACTCTTACTTTATAATCTGTGCTTTTTTTGAAAATTGCTAAAACACAGTAAGTAAAAACATCGATGGCATTTCTAATGCATTTTTAAAAGTGGAACTAAACGGAGATTGTGTTTGTTGTTTGCAGTGGAGGGTAAAACTATCTCCATGTCATTAGCACTTTATAGTTTCCAAAGTTGTGTAGACAAAGTATCAAATGTGAAGACATGCGCTTATTAAGTGCAGACAGCAGCCTATCACCTGGTGATAGGAACAGATCTGGCAAAACTGATGGGTCATTTGGTGACAGGCTTCAAAGAGGTTTCAGATAGAGCAATAGACTTGGAACGCTTCTTGCTCCAGAAAGGGACAGATTAGAGTGGACACTTATCAAGAAGTTGAACAATACCGTCAGTGCCTATTCCTGTCTCTCTTCCACCTTTGCTGCTTATGTCTGCCTAATTTCCTTCCCCACCAGTTCCTCTCCCTGCCATGTAGGATTCCCAGTCCAGTTGCAGTGGTTTTTTTTCCACAAGTCTGAATTATCTTTCTGTCTGTCTCCTTTTCCCTGTCTAGCTACTTCCTGGCATAGAAGATGTGGGTTCTCTGTTTCAGTTCCTGCATGTCCTGCAGCAGACAAATCTGCTGTATATCCAGAGCATGAATCGTGGGAGAATTTATTGCTCTACTTAAGCACATATGAATGGATATATATTTTTAAGTTTATAAGCTGGTCAAATTTGGCAGGGACAAATTGCTGTAGAAACAGCAACACGAATGTCCTTCATCAAATGCTTCACCTGCCAAATTTAAAGGTCCCTAGTTCAAAGATGGGTCATCTGACAAAGGGGAACTCTAGTGCCCCTTTATTTTTCCTAACAGACACATGAAAAATAATACTCCCAGAGCTTTGTTCTCAGAAACTGTTTAATTATTTTAGTTGAAATTTAACAAAGGAATGAAAAGAAAGGAAAAAATAATAATAATCCAGCTTGTAGCAAACACCGGTCTAGAAAAATTTTAAATCCAGAAGATTGTTTGAAAACCTGAAAGATATTGATAATATAATTTCTATGCAATCCCCTTTTAATATGGGACACTAGTAATCCAACCTGTAATGTCTTTTGTGCCCTTAATTAACTGCTCTTTTAACTTTTCATGACATCTAAGTTTCAGTCCTGTTTTCTGTAATCTGCTTGTGCTTTGGGGATGTTCCCATTTTAAAATTTATGTAGGAGTTGCATGCCAATTTGGGGAATTTAACAGTGGTGTTTTAAAATGATTATGAACTCCTAACGATTTTTGGCACCCAGGTCACCATTCAAAACGTATTTGATCTTTAGCTCATTCAGTCAAGATTGATGACTTGGTTTACTGGCTTTCCAGGGAATTTCTGACACATTTGCCAACAATCCATTATAATATCAGCACTTGTAATTCTAGATTTTTGGATTGCTATAGTCCCATATTTCTAGGTACAGCTGAATTGGCTGACCTATGTATGAACCACTGTTTCTGTATTTTACAGCCCAATTCAGCTTCTACTCACACAAGTAATTCTGCTGATGTTCTTAATATTACTTGCTTCATCAAGGATTACTCACACAAGTAAGGCTTGCCAGACTGAGCCCTTAACAAGTAAAACTATCTCTGTAATAAAGAAAATGTGATTATACTTTGGTAGATACTGTTTAACTAATTTTTTTTTAATCTAAAAGTTCTTCAGGCACAAGACATTTAATGTAAATGAGAAACAATTAGACTAACAAGGCTATGAACAGCCAATTAACCATTTCATTTCCAATGCTACCAACAATATTTATTGAAAATAGCATTAAGATCTATATTCTCCCATTGAAATGGAATACAAATTCCATTCAGTTTTCATTAATGGGTATAATTTCAAAGGTGTTAACCTTCTTTTCAACTATGCTGGCAATATATAGAATCCTAAAGCTTAGCAGGCAACTTGGTCTCCAATGAATTTCCATTTGGAACTGAACTTTTCCCTTTGCAGCATGTATGTTAATTTGTTACATTTCTTGTGCAGGACTTGGGATAACTTCTGTACAATATAGAAAAGACATGTCTTACCAGTTATGACAAGAAGGAAAGAGTCTATCGGCTACTAAGAAGTGTTCAGAAGAAGAATACTTTGGTTTTTTTGACCCCTCTCAATTTAGACATCGCTGTCACTGCAGATCTCTGCTTTTGTTACAGCAAATATTGTTTGCACCAGCAAGGAATCTGTCACGACAGTTTAAATCAGCACCCACTTACTTTACTGCAGGCAATCATAAATGGCTTCCCTTTTTCATTTAAATTTTCAGTAGTTTATAAGAAAGCTCAATTTTTCCTTAGGTTGAATTTGAAAAAGTTAATCTACTGTCTCCTCTAATAATTTATCATAGCTCCAAGTGTTACTTTACTGTGATTTCTGTATGTGGGTCACTAATATTATTCTTCCTGTCTAGGAATTGGTTATGAAACACGCTATAACAGAGAAAGGATACAAAGTACATAGTTGATTACCTTTCTTTATAAAATATTAATGTAACTTATAATTTCAATATATCATTTTAAGTATAGTAAATGTTAATAATGTTCTCCAACAAAAACAGCTGTATAGATGAACTGCTGTTCAATCTAAACATAACAATCATTGTGAGAAGTGTAAATTAGGATCTGGGGGAAACATTTCTATGTTAAATCCACCAAAAAACAGGTTTTGAAGAAAACAAACCAACAACAAAACCACCAATAAAAACCAACCCAAGTTATCACAATTTGTTAAAACAAATTTGTAAGACAAAACTGTTCATAGCAGTCTGATGGTTTTGTAGAGTAACAGTGGCACGCCCTGGTGAAAATGTAGAACAGCATAATTGAAGTGAAAGTGACAGATCTGAATTACTGCAAACTCCTTTTTCTTTCCTTAACTTCTGCTATGGGTTACATCAGCAGAGCCAGAATCTGTTTCTACCTTCTTCCTTACTCATTTGAGATTGTAGCCCAATTTTCTGAGATAGCATTTATGTTACTTTTCAAAGGTGATGGGAACTGGCTTAATTCTTCTAGTAGTTTAAGAGAATACAGAATCCAAATCATGCTCACAGTTAGGCCTTTTCCATTTCACTACTAAAAGAGTATTTATGTCTGGTGCTGTTACATTACCAGTACAACTGCAGTGTATACTGATTACCTTTTCTGCCTTGGGATCCAGCTAATCCTTGCAATCCTGGAGGTCCCAAAATTCCATGTTTCCCTCTTTCTCCAGGTTCTCCTGGCAATCCCTGAGGACCTGTAGCTCCTGAAAGGAGGGAAAAAAAAACCACAACAAACTGTGAATATGCAAATCTATTAATATGTTGATTTTTTCTTTTTTCATGCTATGCAGTGCATTGCTTTGTTCAGAGGTACCTGAAAGTGCATGGGGATATATGGAGAATTGACAGATCTTGCTCTGACACTCTGAGCAGACTGTTGCTGCTGTCTATAGGTGCTGAAATAGCTTTCAATACAAGCCTTCATGTGATCTCTGATTTATCTAGCCTCCTCCACAGAGGTGCCTGCTCAGCTGCATTTTCCAGTTCCCTATTGCTTTTGAGCTGTTGCATGGCACTATTTTTTTTAAACTTTGGCGTTACCTGGAAATCCAGGTATTCCTGGGTATCCAGGGTCACCCTTGGATCCTGGTCTTCCAGGTTGCCCTTGGATGCCTGGTGAACCCTTCTCTCCTGGGAATCCACAGAGTCCTTAAACAAAACAAAACAAAAAAATTGAGCATTTATTTGTTTAAATCACCTGTTCTTCATCTCATGGTAAGTTTAAAAATATAGAAGTTCAGTTATGGGTTTTTTGAGTAGAAAAAGAATTCTATTAAAATACTTCAGATCTATGCATCTATTTTTTAGCAATGAATTATACTGATCTCTCTGGTGGCATCTGAAAGAGCAGAAATGGCTAGCAAGATATAGCCAAGCCAGGTTTTATTCTGCTAAGTACCGGTATGTTCATTGGTGCTGTACTAGACAATAGTAGACTCTACCTCCTATGCTCATGCTAGCCATATTGCATGTTGCAATGCCTCTCCAATCCCTGGGTTTATAACTATAGAAAATACTGCTCAATATGCACAGAAAGCAGAGCTCCCTCTCCACTAAATACACTTAGAGAAAATGAGTTCTTAAGTCTAATATTTTCTTCAATCAGACAGAGGTACCTGGTAATCCTGGATCGCCGGGAGGCCCTTTTCGACCGTGTGTACCAAGCAGAGGAGTTGGATCACCTCTCTTGCCTGTTGAGGTACAATTACCTTAATTTTATAGAAGTATCCTTTTCATCCACAAAACAGAAGCTGGACAATTTTGTAAGACCAGATAATTTACTCATAGATATTAACAGCTATAAAAGGGACTGAGAGGACACAGAATGAAAAAAGCTCCTGGAAGTATTCATGTAAATTTCTTATAATGAAAAAACCAAAAACAGAACCAAAAATTACATGAACTTCCCAATACTGACAGCATATGCTGAAAATGAAAGATATTGCATAAATTCCCTGTAACACTTTATTAAACATGGAGAACTCCTTATATAGGTTTGTAAGGATGTGCAAAATCAAGACCATGAGTCTATTAACTTGGTAAAGACCTTTTAGGGACTAGCTGAGGACTTTAAGCCAGCACACCTTCTTCTTTGTCTGTGCTGAAATTCCTGTTTATCACAGAATCAATAATTCCGAGCGATTTTGCCTTGCATTGTCTGTATAACTGTCTGACCTCTCCTACTTATTCATGCTGTCTCCAACTTCATTGTCTGATTTTGCTGTGAAGAGTTAAGAGCAAATATTGAGTTCAAGTGTTGCTAGAAATCCCCTGCCAGCAATCCTCACCTTTACTGGCTATTTCCTGCTTTAGTTTTAAAGATAACTTTTCCCGTAAGTTTGTTTTCAATCCATTTCGTGACTTAGTCTTTCTTTTTTTTTGTGGGAATATATTCCCTGGCTGAGAAGGTCTTGAATTTTTGAAGAAATGGAAAATGTAGCAGAGAAAAGAATTTTTCCTGTCCTTTCAATGCTTTTTAACAGACAATGATTTAATTTTATTTTTTATTATAATGAAATCCTGCTCCAAGGAAATTTTGGAATATCATGCATGACACCATTTTGTATTTCTTTGAAATGCTCTTTAAAATCTAAATATTACAGATAAATTTTTGAGTAATCTGTACCTATAAGAAAAACAATATGCAAAACTTCATCTTTTCAAATGAATAATTTTGCATACATGGGTATGAACTCTGCCTGATCTGTTACATTACACTTTCAGAAGTTCCAAGAATTCAAAAATCATAGTTTGGAAAACACTGGAAAATAAGAGATATGAAAGAAATTATAAATCATGTTGGAATGTTTTAAAAACTCTACATATCTGTATCATACCATAATACTATAAATGATTGCATTTTCTTTTACTTGATTTGACAATTTACAGATCTGTAAGAGTGG
>VUYV01000994.1:31172-47645 GCA_008711295.1 Anarhynchus alexandrinus | reverse complement strand
CCCCGGGGCCGCGTTCCCCTTTACGGTTGCCCCCTCTCTCTCTCCCCCTCGGTTCCACCTCCCCCTCCCGCCTTTACGGACTCCCCCCCCACACTCCAGCCCCGTCCCCCCCACCTCCGCCTCCCCAGCGGACACCCCCCGGCGCCAGTCCCGGCCCAGCCGCACTGCCGGGACCATCGCACCGCTGGATGTGCGGCGGCCGGGCCCCCCGTAGCCGCAGAGGCCGCCGGGCCGGGCCCGACCCCAGCGCACGGAGCGAGCACCCACCTCCTCCGCCGCCCGCGCCAGAAAGAGCGCGTGATTGCGGGGCGGGGCTGGAGGTAGCTGCCGGCAGGACCCCGCTGTAGCTGCCCGCGCCGTTCGCCTGACCCGCGCTGCCCGGCCGAGGCGGCGCCGCGGGCGGAAAGGAGCCGGCGATCATGACTGACGCCCTGCGGCGGGGGAGGACCCCGCGGCCGCCGTGGGCCTGTGGAGAGGCCTGTCCAGAGCGCCTCAGCGCCAGGCGCTTCCCTCAGAAATACACCGCTCTCCTCCCTGGTTAAAACGGATTACTCGGAGCGCGAAGTTAATTACCAACGTGAGACTCCGGCAGCCGTGGTCCGTGCCGGGCGGGAACACCATTTGGAGACTATACAAGAAATCTGTATCTGTTTCTCTGTACTGCTGGCTGGTATGGAGCAATTGAAAATGAGGTCTTTTGGGTTTTTTGTTTGGTTGGGTACTTTTTTGGGGGGTCTGGAGTAGGGGGCTGAGGGGTTATGGGGCTGCGTTGGGTTTTTTTGGGAGGGTTGGTGTTTTTTTAAGTAGAGCAGACACTTGTCCAGGGTGTCAGAGTATTGATCTTCCCGCAGGTAAATAATGTGGCGGTTTACAGCCATTAAGCGCTTCATTCAGCAATGCAGACTTCCTCCCCGGTGACAGGACATGTTCCATCCAGCACTACGGCCAGTGGGTGGGTGACGGGGACCCTGGTGAAGCAAGGGCGTTTCTGCAAGCAGCTGCAGAAGGATTCTTGGGAGGGTTCATGTGGAAAGGCACCTCTGGAGGCCATCTACTGCAGCAGAGCCAGTGGCCCAGGACCACGTCCAGCTGGGGTTTGACCGTCTCCAAGGATGGAGATGCCACAGCCTGTCTGGGCAACCTCTGCCAGGCTTTGACCCACCCTCACGGCGGGGGGGGAAGTGTGTTTCCTTGTGTTCAAGTGGGATTTCATGTGTTTTAATTTGTGCCATTGCCTCTTGCCCTGTCGGTATGCACTCCTGGCTCCCTCCGCTTCCTTCCATCCCATCAAGGTTTAATGCACATTGACAAGATCCCCCTGAGCCTTCAGCAGTCCCAGCTCTCTCAACCTTATGCTCCAGACCCTTTGTCATCGTCACGGACTCTCTCCAGTATGCCCAAGTCTTGGGCACGAGAATCCCAGCACTGGCCACAGCTCTCCAGCTGCAGCCTCACAAGTGCCGAGCGACTTCCCCAAGAACTCCAGGGAAGGTGCATTCCACCAGGGCTGAAAGAAGGGCCTTTGCAAGGTAAAAAAATAAATCTCTAAAAAATTTCTTCTTCTCAGCTGTTCTTTCTGCAGATTTCGTTTAGTATATATACTGATGGAAAGGAGTAATAGGTTTGAATATACTGGGTTTGAACGAAGTGTGATGTGGTGAGTCATTCTTGAGGAAAAGCTAGACACTTTCACTTGAATCATCCTAATTGAACATTGACTTGCTTAGGAAGCGTAGCAGTGAAAGAGGCCGTGCTCTCTGAAGCTGATACTCTGTTCCTGCTGGGCAGTATCTAAATCCGTAAAGACAAATGGCAGTGTAAGCTGGAAGGGCTGTTCAGCTGCTGTGGGCTGCAGCGGAGCGAGAACCACAGTGCAGCTGTAACATGCTTCAGACACTGGACAACTCGCCTGAAATACAATTTACATCATGTGTGACAAGCAAAGTGAATAAAAGCAACCACACCTCTCTGCTTAAAAATAGTTCTTTATTAGAACGCAGCAACGCCTGTCAGAAATAACATTTTGATCATCCAATTTTACAGTGAAAAAACAGAGTTGCGAGGTTCTCATTTCTTGTCCCTTATTGTATTTGGGCATTTAGGGTAATATCCAAGTTTAGAACTGCGTTGTTATAATGGAACATAAGGCAGTTTCCTACAGGTTTTTTCACATGGGAACAGTTAAAATGAAAACATTGAAAACTGAACGATCATACTTCTTTTTTCCTATGGTGATGAAAACACATACCTGCATCTCTCAAGAGCTGTCCTTAACTTTCATCCATAAAGACATCTTGCTTAAGGCACAAGAAAACAGATGTTTTCTTCATAAACATTACAGGTTTCTTTGAGGCACAGAGATAAACACATTAAATGACAGATGAACTGGACTCAGGTGAATAAGATGGTTAAGTCACAGAAAAGAAGCCCTATTATGCTATATGTTTTGAAAACAAAAACTAGTTTTTGGATGCATGTAAAATACCGATAATCTGCAAGTAGTAATCCAGCCCTCGTTTGAGAAAAATAACACCAAACTGTGTTGTAATTTATGAGAATGTATGTTTCTGAAAGGTCCAGAAGTCAATATATATTAACTTTCAATTTTTTTTTAAAATATGCAAGTTTCTAAAGGCAACAAAAACACAGTGTTACCACATTTATTTTAGCAAGTGGTGATCTAGAGACCATGTGCTGCAACATGGTATTCCTGAGGAAGCTGAATTCCTTTTAAATTTCCCTGAGATTTATTAATTTGATATCCACCCAGACTCCAGTGCTAAAACAGGGGGAGCAAATCTGTATCATTATAAACAATACAGAAACACCTAAAATCCAATTCCTTGTTACATGCTGAATGGCTTCACAGACACACACAAAAAATTAAAAAATCTGAATATTGTTCACGTTTTTGATCATATAAATTTCACAGGGAAGGTGTTTATGTCTTCTCCCACCAAAAGCCAAAGATTTGAGTGAAAGAAAGTGAGTGGGGAAAGATGACAATCAATCACTTTGGAATTCAGAAATGTTTAGGAAACGCCAAGTTTGTTAATCAGAAGGAATGAAGTGAGAGAATGGACGGGGTGCACAGAAATAGTACTTAATTGTGTATGACATAAAAAGATTTTGAAGGAAAGGGGTTTTTCCATGGCTTTCTAATTGAATTGCACTAAATCTTCTTCCATGAGAACACAGAATTACAGCAGCACCAGATGTGCTTGATGCACTTTAAGCCTTGTATTTGCCAACATGTTCACGAGCTATGATCATCCTTTGAATCTGAGCAGTTCCCTCATAAATCTGAAAAGAAGAAAATAATGTTAGCTAATCATTTTTTAAAATATTTTAACAGATCTTTCTATGCTTGTAAACCTTCATAACACTAAATCAGTGCCAATTAGCATGTGCAGAAAGAGAAAACTGAAAAAAATTCTAGTCTGACTTGAGTAATTACAGTGGGCTAAATGCAGTAAATCACACAGAAGACAATGAGAGACAGTCTTATGTGCTCTCATCAAAATGCAGTAAGGTTCCCCGGAAATTGACAGACAGAGTGGGTGAAGGATGGGGAAAATGTCTTATCTGGGGAAGAAAAATTGAGGTTTTACAAAGTAGGTTTTAAAACAGTGGGTGGAGGGGAGGAGGTGGCCGCTGCTGGAAGTGGTGTGTTTTCTTTGACTAGCCTTTCAAGGCCATAGCAAATGTTCCCTTTCATCCATTTATTCCCACTGCTCCTTCTTAACTAGTATTCTCTAGAACACAGTATTTCTTTTTTTTATTATTTTTTTGCCATGTATTCTTGCATTTTCCTCCAGAAACATTCTGCATCTTCCCTCTGTTCCACTTGGCTTGCTGGCAGCAGTCAGATACACGCAACGAAACAGGTCTGTAGGGCTAATGCAGAAAGCAGGCTGTATACTCCACAGGTGCAGAGCAATGTGATTTCAGAGCAACGTAGTTTAGGTTTTTAAGTATTTCAGCTTCCAGTTCTGCTAAAACTTGCTTTGGCAAATTGCTCAAAGGCATGCAAAATCACTTTCTCTGTAGTCACGAAATAGGGATAATCTTCCCAATAACCTTACAAAGCTTTTAAAAAATAAAGACGGTATAACCTGCTGTCACATTAGTTTTTTGGTTCAGAGGAAATGGTTCATTCCAAAATGAAATCTCTGACTGCTGCTGCTTACACCATCTGGATCCAGTTCACGGAGCAGATTTTGCCTGGTGCATACTAGGTGCCCTCTGGAGTAACTGAACTGGGAGCTCTCCTCTCTGCATACACCGACACCCTCCAAACCCTAATGAAGACATAATGGTCCAAGCCTACAGCTTGACACGCACAGTGGGGACGTTCAGCCCAAACCAGCCTGCTGTGAACTCAGCCTCCCCAAACCCCGCACAGTAGATGCGGGGCCTCAGCAGGTCCTCCTGCTCATCTGCTCCTGCCGCACTGAAGGACTGGCTGGTGAAGACAGCCATGAAACTCAAGTGTAAACACAGCAAAACCCAGTCTTCTCATGTAACCATGAGAAAGGGTTTGGTTTGTAAGCCAATGGGAGTAGTTTCAAGAACCCTTGACAATTAAAGAAGGGAAGTTTTCTCAATTTGAGAAGCTAAGTTACAAGTTTCTATCATAGCAGCCTAGATTTGTAGCCAGATGGAAACCCAGAGCAAAGCACGGACATGTAAGAAAGGTAACAGTAAACACCATAGCAGAGTTGTGTCATACTGAGAAATATTAAATATATGGCAGAAAAGAAGAGGTGGAAAACAAAGTTTCTTTACATGAAACACATGGCCAAAAGCATATACTGTCTGGAATTGGGCAGTAATATAGTGAAGCGTAATCAAGAGACATGAATGAAATAATTGTAAAGACAAAGGCCTTTCCTGTATTCTTTTGGGGATGAAGGGCAACAGAAAAACACCAAAAATATAATACTAAATCTGATTAATTTGAACAATTAAAAAAAAAGTCTACCTAGCCATGCATTTATGACAGATAATGGAAAATCTAAATAACTGGGATCCTGTAAAAATCAGGCTCAAATAAATAAATTTCTACCCCTCCTACCCTCTTTCTCTAGAAACACATGGAACCTGACAGGAAAAAAGCCCAATCATAAAAAAGTGCAATTACTCATTAATTTCCTCACTTGCAGGAGTGCAGTTAGGACTAAGAACCTTTAGATTTCAAAACAGCGCTTTTCTATCCTTGATTAGAGAAAAAATCTTGGCTAGTGAGAATACTTTTCATTTTAAAATCAGCTACAAGAGAAATTTCAACTACCTAGAAACTTAAGAATGACAGCTGTTATTAACATTACAGATCACAGTCCACATGCATTTCCTGGTATCGTCTAATTTGATATGTTTTATCTAGTCATTATGAATGTCAGAAGGAGGTGAAAAGATGAAGATTACTGGTTTTCCTGAACATAATTAAATCATTCTTGCTGAATAAAGAACTGTAGTATAGTGTATGCTAAGAGAAGAATTACAACATGGAATAATTTCTTGGTAATAAAACTGTAGAGAAAGATCTGGGGATTATGGGTGACCATGGGCTAAACATGAGTAAATACGAGCATGTTTTGTTGGTGGTGGTGGTTTGGTTTTTTTTTTGAAAGAAAGGCTAAGCGCTCCAGGCTGTGCCACACTTCTGTTAATACAACATGTACAAGATAATTAATCCATGGTACTCAGTGCTGGTGATATCTTAACTGAAGTAATCTGCCCAGCCTATGATACCGAAGTTTCAGATTTAGAGCACAGCCAGGAGTGATGAGGAGAACAGCATTATACACAAACCATCTCTGCTTACAGAATAGCAATGAAAGCACTGATTGGTATTTTGATCAGTGTTTTCCATGGTGTTTTTTTCTAAGAGTTCAGAAGCTTCAAAATGAAGAGTCCAAGAATTTCATAGAGTTACCACATCAGAAAAACAAAACCACTCCCTGAATTTATTTCTCTTGTGTGGGTTAAGCTGTTGAACTAATGCAAAGAGTTTTGTATGCAAGATTTGCTGATTTGAATGTCCTTTCTTTAAATGGATTATTGCTCTCATTCACAAAACTTTATGTACGTACATCACGATTTCAAATAAGTAGCCATTAGTTTATTTTATATAATGTATGCATTACTATAAATATCACATTCTCTTGTTTACTTACCTGGTAGATTTTAGCATCTCTCATTAGCTTTTCTACAGGATATTCAGTATTAAATCCATTTCCTCCGAAAATCTGCACTGCGTCTGTAGCTACTTGGTTTGCAACGTCACCAGCGAACGCCTTTGCAATGGAAGCGTAGTAGGTGTTCCTGCGACCAGCGTCGACTTCCCAGGCAGCTCTCTGGTAAGCCATCCTCGCCAGTTCCACTTTCATTGCCATTTCGGCCAGCATGAAAGACACCGCTTGGTGCTACAAATGATGAAATAAACTAGGTTAACGTTGCCTGCTTAAAATTCAAGACATCCAAGAAGAATATAGTCTTCTTAATTTCTTAATTTGCAAATTTAATACACTCAGGAAATTGTACTTGATGACTTCTACAGAATTGGGATCAGGCTCTCGTAACTGTATGTTGAATTATGCTTTTAAGTTTTTAATTCTAAAATTCACTTAGTCACAGGGATTAAGTACCGAATTATGCAGTTGTGCTTTACTTTTTTTTTTTTTTTTTTNTTTTTTTTTTTTTTTTTTTTTTTTTTCTTGAGATCTGTATTTAGTTTGATGTTTACTGGCATTTCTTTCAGCCTGGTAAGCAGTGTGATTGGCAATGTATTCTGCTAGTATTAATACTGTGAGTCTTGATTCATGTACCTCACAGAGATTTTTTCCTTCCCTGAAAATCCCTGTATATTAGTATTGAACAACTTAAGTACGTCCTGACAGTACACAAGTTTCAAGGTTTTGGGTAGAGTTTGTTTTGTGATTTTACTATTATCATCAATAACTTATTGAAGAATCCCAGGAGTTACTACATAGCTAGATTTACTTAGATAGAGCTGACTGGTATACTTGAAAACCCAAGCAACAGTGGAGATATAATAAATCACATATCCTAAATATCAAGGAACAAACTTGAAAATTCACTAGTAGTGCATCTGGTATGAAAACACAGCTTTTTGATATATTTATTTTTATATATTTAACTTACTTCAACAATTGGTTTCCCAAAGGTTTTCCTCTCCAAAGCATATTTAGTAGCTTCATCAAGTGCTCTTTTTGCTAAGCCAACAGCACCAGCTGCTACCTGAATTAAACATAGTACAGAATGAAAATCAGAAATTCTTATTATATTTTTTAAGTAATTTATTTTTGATACTTACGGGTGGTCTGGTCTTATCAAAAGCTCCCATTGCGATTTTAAAGCCCGCTCCTTCAGCTATTAATACATTTTCTTTTGGAACTCTTACATCTTCAAAGACAATACCTCTTGTATCAGAGCAGCGCTGACCCATATTCATTTCCTGAAAAGGGAAGTTTACAGAGGTGCAACTAAATTGGATTCTTCCAAGGTACAACACATTTTTATTCCTTAGTTTACTGAAAGCATAAAGAAAGCTTTTTTTTTTTTCCCCCTAAACACATATACACAACAAATACTAGTTTTGGATTTACAGATCAGCACGGCCTTAATTTGTCAAAGCTGGACAGTTTACAGTCTCCATTTGTGAAATTAATTCCATAGCTGTAATCACTCATTTTTCTTTTCCTGGTTCAATTATATCCTTTGAGATGGGAGAGGAAAAAGTAAAGAACCTAAAATGCAGGCTGTACTACAAACAAACAAATAAATAAATGAGATTTTTAAGTTTACCAATTACTTTCCTAATGTTCAATTTCCAATTTTGCCTGCTACTAAAAATAGTACTTTCTTTGTTTTCTTTCTTTCTTCGCCCCTCCCCTTCCTTCCCCCCCAAACAAGAACTTGCACCAGTGTCTCTGCCTATTCCTCGAGCAGGAGTAGCTACAGTTAAAGCACTCCGTGCGTTTATGGTTACAGTATTCCACCTTGGTTCTTACGCTTTCGAGGCATGCTACTTCACATTAATTGGCACGTGGCAATTAAATGGTTCTCAAAGATTCTTTTGCAGCTGTTCAAAGCCATCTTACTTCAGACCATTCTGAGTAATTCCTTATCTGAATTAGTAACATTCTAATTATTAAGTACGTCTTATGAATAGTTTCTGGATGCTGTGAGAATGGAAAGATCATTGTACATGAGCACATGAAAATGTTCACCTGCTTAACAGTCTTTTTCTTTAATGGCAATTTGTTGCATTATTGATTTGGAAGGCAATAATAATTCCTGGCTTGTCAGAGATACACTGCTCACCTTTCTTCCAATTTGGATTCCAGGGCTATCTGCTTCCACAATGAATCCAGTAAAGGCTTTGCTTGCAGGAGCTTTTGGATCCGGATTGGTACGAGCTAGCAAAAAATACCTGGTGTAAAACAAAGGAGAGGGGAGTCAGTTTATCCTCACTGTTAAGAATCAGATACTTTTTTAGCTAACGCGTTAAATGTTTTTATGTGTGTTTGTACCATATAATAAATCTATCAGTTAAGTTAACAACCCTTTTTTCTTGGCCCTTCCAAAAATAAACTGAGAGGGAGTGAGGGAGAGGAAGTATCAGTGCATCTCCTACTGCAAACATCAAGACTTAATAAAATTACCTCAGATCAACATGCAACAGTTCTCCACCTTTTCCATGTATCGTAAGTCTTAATATTACAGTCAGCTTCATGAATAGTGCAAAAGAAATCTATTCACAGCACATGCATAAAAATTATTGCTTAGGAAATAGTATTTCATACAAAATGTTATATTATCCTCTTGATTTCAAATATCTTAATTTTATTCTTCTAAGTTGTAAGTAAGTTTTTTCTGTTAGAAATTAAAACAATTGTAAATCACATTTATGGTCTTCTGTAACATCAAATGATAGCTGGTAGATTCTTTTTGATAGTTCTGCCTTGAACAAGGAAATAAATAATGAGAAAATTCAACTTTATACATAAACGTATAAAGTTTTTCCTCTTGACTTAAAAAGAATTTGTGCTGGGGACGAGCACGATCTTATGAGACATCATGAAAGAGGTCTATATTGTAAAGCATGATCAATAGACACCACAGCAAAATCTGGGCTCTTGGACGCTTGGAAAATGTCTTCCCTTAAGAAAATAAAAGAAAAAACTCCAGGATTGTGGTGTTACATATCTTCACTAAAAGTGAGAGATGTTTCTAGTAGAATCAGAAGCAACTGGTCTGGGTCACCACACCCACAAAGCAAGGTCGCTGGTAACATGAGCCTCTTCAGTGCTCTGCAAGTTAACTCTTACTGCTGCTGCCCTTCCCTGAAGGGAAAGCACAATTAATTTTGTTTGATAGCAGCAAAATTTGACAGGCATTTTTGAAGGGAGTTGTGTCATCGCTCAGTTTCCTTTTTAGGCACTCCACAGCACTGAGACTGCTTGCTCATACCTTGTTCTGATGAAGTGGCCACTGATTCAAGTGCAGTGTGGTGAAACATAATGAACGCTCAGATTTATAAGGTCTTTAAAGAAACACTGGTATCTATCCTGGGGGGGGGGGGGAAACACACCTCAGAACAGAGTAACAGAAAGAGTAAGGTGAGTCAAAAGTCAACACACCAGTTTGCTTTCCCACCATTTGTGATCCACATCTTCTGACCATTAATAACATATTCATCTCCTTTCTTCTCAGCCTTTGTTTTTATACCAGCTACATCAGAGCCTGCTCCGGGCTCTGTTACACAGTAAGCCTAAAAGAAAATAAAAAGCAAAATCCCGAGGAATAAAAATTCTGTTTTTAAGCAACCACAAATTATTGCAGAATTACATGCACTGAACTGATCTGTAAAAGTTTTACGTGAACTGCATGGAAGACCCCAAAATATTACATCAAAAAAACCCTAACAACTGTCTGAGCAAGAATCCAAACATGTAGGGCTAATTTTCCTTAGAAATCCATAATAATACTTAAAATTCTTTTACTTTAATGATAAACAGAACCATTCTGTAACTTTTAACTAAGTCATCACTTCCTTATGCTTCACAAACTCTGATGTGAGAGCTGAGGATCTTTAAAATCTGAAATTAAGAGCACACAGGAACAAATATTTACTGTGCTCTTCATTTTATGAGGCTTAGTTGTTCAGATTTTAACGCATTGCACATGAATCTTTACTTCTTTCTGTGTAACAAGTACTGCTTAGGCAGTATTTAAGATTCATAAGTGCTGTTTAATGCCCATCTCAGTCGAGTTTGTGCTCATATAAACCTTGCATTTTTCTTAAAACTCCTCCACTTTCTCTTGAAAGGGAAAGAAAAGGTATTGATTTTCAGTAAGTGACTTAGGATAGTTTTCCAGGTAATATCTTCCATTTGCTTATTGAATATATCTAATTCAATATGCCTTGCCTTTCAGGAAATACCATCGTTTATTTACAAACCAAAACAGGCTAACTTGTGAGTAGATATCAGTGTTTTAAACAAACAAACAAGCTGATTAATATGATTCAGGAACATTCTACAGTGTTCCTAAGTTGTACTTACACACATCATTGGTTCTTCTGTCATTCTTCCTAAGTATTTCTTCTGCTGCTGCTCATTCCCTGCAATGATCACTGGCATTTGCTGAAAGAAAACAGACCATTACTCCACCTTTCTGAAGGGCACAAACCAGCTTAAAGGAGGTAAAAAAAGACAGAACTTACCCCGAGGGAGTTTGCCTCAATGGCCGTTTGAACCCCCGTACATCCGTAAGCTAACTCTTCCGTAATAAGGCAGGCTTCGAAACTGCCGAGGCCAAGACCACCTACAGTTGAAATATTTGACTAAAATGAGTTTAAAGGGGAACATATTAGTAATTTACAAAAATTACTTATCAGAAACATATTCCCCCACGTACATTTTGTTGTGCACTGTCTTTGATTAGACATTCCCACGCAAGCTTTCGAAATAAAGTTTTGTCAGATTAGTAACAGATGACTTAAAAATGACACCTCGCAGTTCGGGGGTGATTGTCTGCTTGATGTGGGACAAGTTGCACAAAATGGAAAGAACGTACCACTAGAATCTTTCGACTACTTTACAGCTGAGAATTTTCCTAAGAGTTCATAGGAAGCAAAGAAAAGGCCACAGGGGCTCCTGAGCTACCACAGTGCTTAGGAATAAAAAAAACAAAAGTGTCAGAAAACCAACCCAGTGACCTGTTTCTGACAGAAGCCAACACTTTGGGAACTGCATAAAAACGCTGTAACAATACAGCAATACTTCCTCAGAATATTTTTCCTCAGCCAAAAGTATCTCTGGTATCTTTGTTAGCTAACCCCTGACAGATATTTCTTCTGTGAATTTGTCCGGTCTCTTTTTGAAGCTATATACAATTTTAGCATCGAAAGCATCCAGGGGCTATGAGTTTCACCAATTAACTATGCACAGAGTTTAGAACCATCTCCTTTCATTTATTCTGAACCTGCTGTCTGCCAACTTCATGTGCTGCCTTCTAGTTGTACCGAAGGGGACAATCCCTTTTCACGTGCTCCATGACACTTATGTTTTAGGTGTTTCTCATACAGAAGCTGTTCTATATCTTTTATCATCTTTGTCATCCATTTAGGAACCTTCTCCATTGCCACAACACCCTTTTGAGGTGGAAGGATCAGACTGCATCATGAATTAAAGAGGCAAGTGCAGTTTGGATTCAAGCAGCAGCAGAATTATAGCTTCTGCTTTTTTCATCATTCCCTTCTTCATTTCTGAACTTAAATGTATGGTTTTGACCACTTCTGGGTATTATGCTGACACCTTCACAAAACTATATATTATAACCCCCAAAATCTTTTTTTTTTCCAGAGGTAGTAACTTGTTCAGAAGACACCATTTTATCTGGGAAGTTTGGATTTCTTCTTTCCTTTCTTGCATGCATAATTTTTCCCATTTTGAGTTTCATCTGCCATTTTAACAGTCACCCAGTTTCACGACCTTCTCCTACAGCTCTTCGCACCAGCCTCATCTTTTCTATACTGAATAACTGAGTATTATCAGTAAACTCTATGACCTCACTATTGGCATCCTTTTCCAGATTATTTATAGATATTCCAAACAGCACAAGCACCAACAAGAGTCTGCTGCTGAGTTTTCCACTATAAAACCTGATGATTTTTCAAATTCATTTTGGAAGTTTGTGCATTTCACACCAAGCAGGCATCTCTTGTTCACACACTTATTAGCTACTTCAGAGAACTCCAGTTATTTTTTGTGCCATGACTTCCTTTTACAAAACCCCTTCTCTAGTGTATCATGTTTATTTGTGTCCACTCTACCTGTACTTCATCTTACTTGTTCTTTATTTACGTGGTATATCAGGCTTACTGGTATTTTCCCAGCTCTCCCTTGGGAACATTGTAAAGGAATGGTGTCCAATTTGCCACTTGCGAGTTTTAATTTAACAATGAAGTGATTACACATTGCAATAATCCAGCTATTTCAGCCTTGAGTTTTCCTAGAATTTGTGGCTGAATAAATGTGATCATCACAATTGCTCCTTTTCTCTCTTTTTTCCTTAACCTTGTTAATTAAATTTTTGATACAAGATACACCCTCTGATGAGCCTTCAAAAAAAAAAAAATAGGGTCTGCTATGGACATTTCCCCACCTTCTTTTTCACGTAATATAAATACAATAAAGAAGATCTGAAAAATTAACATTTTCCCCATGGTTAGTCATATCCGTAAGCACTGCCAAAGCACTGCTGTACTGCACGTCATCTAAACTGGAAAACTGTCCTTCTGGAATAAACTCTTAAATTGCTCCAGCCTGTGTCAGAGACTAGACCAAAATGTGACCTTCCAATTTCTCTGCCTCCGCAGCTGACACGGTGCACAGGGCAACATTAGGCAATTGTAATCATGGTAGAAAGCCCGGTCATAAATTGCTAAATCATCATCTGTCTAATTTGTTTGCCTCATTACATCCACCCCTAATAACACTTGTGTGTCAACACACCAACTGACTAAATTCAGAGTATTCAAGTACGCAACTGTTCATTTTATACAGAATCCATAATTACACATATAAATATCCTCTGAAGCCTTTTCTTTGTTTCATTTTACAGATTAAAAAGAACGTTTACTTACCACAGCTTTCTGGTATGTGTGAATTTATAAGACCAAGTTCCCAAGCCCGTTTTATAAGCGGAAGAGGATACTGAAATAGGGAAAATCACCGTCTGATTCATCACAGTTAACGTTTTACATTTCACACAGGTTAAGATAAAAATCTATTTTTCCACTACTGTACAGTAGATTTACCTCTCCAGTTTTGTCATATTGTGCAGCAACAGGAATAATTTCCTCCACAGCAAATTTACGAGCAGTAGCTTGAAACTCCTTCTGTTCATCAGTAAGTTCTATTAAAAAAGGAAAGTAAAAAATGAAGCCACAAATTCTGTACTTTCTTTAATTTTGCCAGTTGTTAGACTATGAGAAAAGAAAAAAAAAAAACAACAACACCAAGTCTCAGTTCCTTCCAGGACAATTCAAACCGCCAGGACCCACCGTCCTGGGCCTCTGCAGAAACCAAAGCAGCTCGGCTTCCTCTCTCTCCCTCTAGAGAAAACCTCCACTTATCTCTAATGAACGTCTACAATGCACTTAATTACTTCTGACACAATTATCCACAAAATATTGAAAATGGAGTAGGAAGTACCACGTAACATAAAACGTAGTACCAACAGAAACGAGAAGCTTGCTGTGCTAATTAAATGAAGGAGGAGATGGGGCAGATAAATGTTCCTTATTTGACAATTCTGGCTACTCAGTTTCAAACATCCAGCTGCCGACCCACTAAATTTGCTTTTATGTATATAATATGCCAAGATGAGAATTAATTCTTTATGACCAAGTTCAACTAAGACTACATACAGTTATTTTAACATTTTAAAAGCCAGTGTGAGATAATTATTCAAAGCTAAGGCAACCTTGGCAATAAAAAAGCTCGAGACAGACATTAGTTTAAAAAATAAGAAAATCTCATAAATATCACACACATACCTGGCTTTCTTGAGCTGGGGAAAAAAAAAGTAATTTTGGTTTTCAAATACTTTTTTTTTAAAAATGTGGAAATGTATTCAGATGAAACACTTTCATTGTAAATTCATACCAAACTGCAATTTTTTCCTAACTTTGCAATTTGTCCTTAACTGTTGTGTTTCTTTCAAAAACTGCAGTACTTACCAAAGCTAAAGCCAGCTCCAGGTTTGCTTATATGTACGTTTTGAGCAGGTTTACTAGAACGTGCTCTCCATCCATGCCTTGCAATGGTTCGGAGCATCTGCTGAAGAAAAAAAGATGAGGTGTAAGATCTTCGCAGCTCAAGTCTCGTAGCCTGACTGCGGCACAACTACACAACGAAGCATGAACAACACAGGCAATAGTAAGTATCAACACAGTGAAAAAACGTATTTTCAAAGAATACCGAAAACATCTATAACCTTAAAAGGTGGTGAAATGCAGGAAGACCACTGGTAGGCATAGAAGCTCTGAATACTGACGTGTTAAGCGAGTGTATTAATAGTTCAGGATTGTATTTTCCAGTAGGCAATATATTACTCATCTGGAGTTTTCACAAGCCACAGCCATTGCAAAACGGTGTGCTGCTTTCTCACCTAAGTTTTACCTTCTTGCCTAAGCTTTCTTACCTAACTGCTACCACCATTATATAGCAAAACAAAACAATCAAACAATACCAACAAACGTCTAGAAAGACCTGGATCCTCCTCCCAAATGTTTTATATCTTACTTTAACTGGAAACAGACAAGAAGAAGATGAGGTTGAGAAAAAGCAAGGTAATTGTAACCACTTCTTTTTTTTTTTTTTAAGGATGATCCAGTCATATATGGCTTTGCCACCAAAATGTTTTGCCTAAACAAGAAAAAGTCCTGAATTCAAAATAATAGGATCATAGAATATTTTAGGTTGGAAGGGTCCTTGAAGATCATCAAGCTCCACCCCCCCTGCCCTGGGCAGGGACACCTCCCACCAGCCCAGGTTGCTCCAAGCCCCGTCCAGCCTGGCCTTGAACACCTCCAGGGATGGGGCAGCCACAGCTTCTCTGGGCAACCTGCGCCAGGGGCTCACCACCCTCACAGCCAAGAAGTTCTTCCTAATATCTAATCTAAATCTCCCTTTTTCCACTTTGAAGCCATTCCCCCTCATCCTATCACTACATGCCCTTGTAAAAAGTCCCTCCCCAGCTCTCCTGTAGGCCCCCTTTAGGGACTGGAAGGCCATATAAGGTCTCCCTGGAGCCTTCTCTTCTCCAGGCTGAACAACCCCAAATGTCTCTTTAATGCTCAAGGTGATATGCTACATGAAAGAAGCTGTCAAATTTATGCTAGAGAACTTAAATCTGTTGTGGTTTTCATACCCGAGTGGTGTGCAAGGCCAACACTGAAGGTTACTCTGAAAAAACCTGACACCGCCCCCAAGAAATGGAAATACAGAGTGGAGAGGGGGTTTAACACCTGGAGGTGGCATAAAGGGGTGACAAAGGACCACAGTTCACAACACATAAGGATTTGGGTGACCACCTGCCCGCTCCATCAACCCGCCTTGTTGTCTGACTGGGTGGATTCAGCCACAAGTCCCCGTGGCTGTGCTGTGCTCGAACCCCACCGCTCCCCACCTCTGCCGCCCTCCGAAACGCCACCGCCGCGTGACAGTTGGTGGGGGGCTAACTCCAACCACCCGTGCTCAAAGCGTCGCCTTCGGTCTGCGAGGGACCGGCTGCCGCCGTCGGGTGCGGCCGCCTTCGACTGCCGCCGTCACTGCGGCGCTTCAGGAGGGTGCCCACGTCCCGTGGTGGGGACATGGCACGGCTGCCCGAGGGTGGGACACAGCCGCCCGAGGGAAGGAAGGGCATGGCTGCTGCTCGAGGGTGGGACACAGCTGCCCGAGGGAAGGACACGGTTGCCCATGGGAAGGACACAGTTGCCCATAGGAAGGACACGGCTGCTGCCCGAAGGAAGGAAGGACACAGCTACCCCTGGGAGGGAAGGACGACATGGCTGCCCGAGGGGAGGACATGGCGGCCCGGCGGCCCTGACCCAGCGCCCTTCACCCTTCACCCAGTTCGGGAGCGACTGCGGGGACGGCGGGAGCGGGACAGGGGCCGGAGCACAGCGGGACCGCCCGAGCCTGCAGCCCAGGGGGAAGCCGGGAGGGCGTCGGTGGTTCCATAACGTCTACTTACGGAAGTAATGTTCTTAGTTCCTAACGGGGCGGGTTAGTACGTCCGAAAACAGCTTTTGTAGACCACGGATTAAAAAACGCCGCCGGGAACGCGGCGGGAAAGGCGGCCGGGAGGCGGCGGGGGGAGGCCGGGTGCCCGCCCCGCGGCCCACGGCGGGCGACGGCCCCCGGGCTCGGCTCG
>VUYV01000994.1:7283-24671 GCA_008711295.1 Anarhynchus alexandrinus | reverse complement strand
TTTTTTTTTTTTTTAAATATCACTGCCTAAGTGACATTAGACTCTATTGTAATTTTCTTTGGCAATTTCACTCAGAATAAAAAATAATCAGGGGCATCTTTATGGAATCTGTTGCCTCAGTTCCTCAGTATGTCATTCCATAGGGAATTAAGAGATGTCAAACACATTTGCTGTTCCATGTTACCACACAGAGGGCACCCTTATCCCAAAACAGAAAGAGCAAGCTTGTAATTTGCTGGAAAGCTTTCTTGGAAAGGTTGGTGGAAGCAGCTGAGAGCACTCTGCAAGGGAGAAACTCAGCTGTCTGGTATGAGCTGCACACAGGAGCAGCTGGGGAGACCAGGGCAGTGCCCATGGCAAGAAGAGGGCTCCTTATAAACAGCAGAAAGCACAGACCCTCGGTGTGCTGCAAAGGGCAGCTAGTTTTAGCAGGTGAGATTTCCCTCTTTATTCCCCCTGGCTCAAGGTCAGCACCTGCAGTGCCTGGGCAAAGAGGTTCTTCTGGTTTCCTGTGGGAAGTATCCTCCTCACCTCTCTCCTCCTCCTCTTCCTTGCTTCCCCCACTGCCTGAGTGCTGCCCTGTGACCTGCCTTCACCTAAAGGCATGGAGGGGTAAATAGAATAGAAGAACAGAACAGAACATCACATCTCACAGCTGGACATCTTGTCCAGAAGGATGCTATGAGGGACAGTATCAAAAGCCTTACTAAAATCCAGAAAAACTTAATCCACCGCCTTCCCGTCATCCATTTGGCGGGTGACCTTGTTGTAGAAGGATATCAAATTAGTTAAACAGGACTTTCCTTGTTTCCCTGGAGAGACCCAGTGAGTGTCAGCCATGAGAGCACACTCCCCTCCCTTTCTCTCCTCTTCCCTTCTATCCCTTCCCTTCCCCTCCTCTGTGGAGAGAGCTTTAAACTAGATTTAGTGGGGGAGGGAGATGCGGTTGAGAACAGCCAGGGGCTGCTGGTCTGTTAGGAATCAACAGGGAAACACCAGTGAAATTCCTTGAGGGAATTAGGGCACGTTCCTCTAAAAAGGTGACAAGCTCAATAGCCTGGTTGAACTGCCTCTATGCCAACGCATGAATCATGGGTAACAAACGGGAGGAACTGGAAGCCACTGTGCAGCTAGGAAGCTACGATCTAATCGCTGTCGCTGAAACGTTGTGGGACAAATCACATGACGAGAGTGCTGCAACCAATGGCTATAAACTGTTCAGCAGGGACAGGCAAGGAAGGAGGGGTGGGGAAGTTGCCCTCTGTGCCAAAAAGTGGATTGACTACCCAGAGCTGTCTTGGAAAACCAGCAACGAACAGGTTGGGAGCTTGTGAAATTTAACAAGAGCAATGCCCTGTTCTGCACCTGGGACAGGGTAATCATGGTTATACATACAAACTGGGGGATGAGAGGCTGGAGAGTAGTCCCTCGGAAAGAGATCTGAGGGTTTGGGTTGACAGTTGAATATGAGACGATAGTGTGCCCTGGGAGCCAAAAGGGCCAACTGTGTCCTGGGGTGCATCAAACACAGCATCACTAGCCAGTCGAGGGAGGTGATTGTCCCACTCTACACTGCACTAGTGCAGCCCCACCTTGAGTACTGTGTGCCGTCTTGGGTGCCTCAATATAAGAAGGACATCAGACTATTAGAGTGTGTCCAGAGGAGGGCAACCAAGATGGTGAAAGGTCTCAAGTGCAAGACCTTACAAGGAGCAGCTGAGGTCACTTGGCTTGCTCAGTTTGGAGAGGGGTGAGGGGTAGACTTCATTGCAGTCTACCACTTCCCCAAGGGGGACAGTGGAGGGGGAGGTGCTGATCTCCTCTCTCTGGTGACCAGCGACAGGACACAAGTAAATGGAATGAAGCCACATCAGCAGAAGTCCAGATTGGACATTAGGAAACAGTTGTTCACTGAGAGGGTGGTCGGTCCTTGGAACAGACTTCTCAGGGAAGTGGTCACCAAGCCCATCAGAGTTGAAGGATCATCTGGATGATGCTCTTAGTCATACGGTGTAGTGTTAGGTAGTCCTGTCAGGAGTAGGAAGGTGGACTTGATGATCCTTATGGGTCCCTTCCAACTTGAGATATTCTATGATTCTACAGTTCTGTTCAGCTGAGTGACACGCAGGAGTGCCCCAGAAGGGCCTTCTGGGCTCCATCCACTGAATTTACTAGAGTTCAAGGCACTACAAAGCTAAGACACATCCACACCCTTGCACTGAAGGTAATTAATTTTAATGGCATAAAAAGAAGTGTAGTGAAGTGTTTGGGGTGCCCAGCACTTTCCCATGGAGCCGGCAAATGCAGCACGGGGCCTTCAGGAAAGCCATGGCCTCCTCGAGTGGATGCAGGGCAGACATTCCAGGGCCTTCCAAAGGGGTCTGGTGCCTGAACAGCCATACCATGGCATAAAGGCAAGGTCCATCCTGGCTACATCCAAGGATGCTACAGGAATGGGAGGCTACAGGAATGGGAGGCTCTTTCAAGTGCACAGACATTAATGCACACAGCATTAATGGGAGAGCTAGCAGGGAGCTAGCAGGGAGACCCCAAAGAAGGCTCCCTTGGGCTGTCATGATGAGTTAGAGACCTGTGTGTAGTTGAGGACTACAGTCTTGCCAGGATCACAGAGAAGTGGTGGGATGACTCCCATGGCCGGAGTGTCGCAATGGAGGCACACAGGAGGGACCTTCCCTTTGTCCAGTGGCCAGCCCAGGCCAAACCTTTATGAGAGAGAGCAGCTGGAGTGTGTGGAGCTCAGCCTGGGGGATGAATGGGGAGCCAAGTGAGAGCTTATGGGTGAGGATTAAACAGAAGACAGGCAAAGGTGACATTATAGTGGGTGTCTGACCTGACTAGGAGGAACAAGTGGATCATGCCCTCTACAGACAGATAGGAGGAACCTCAAGTTTGCAGTCCCTGGTCCTCATGGGGTACTTCAGCCACCCGGATAGCTGTTGGAGGGACAATACAGCAGGACACAAGCAATTCAGGAGATTCCTGGAGTGCACTGCAGACATCTTCCTCCTCCAAGTGACAGAGGAGCCAACAAGGAGAGGTCCTCTGCTGGACCTCATCTTCACCAACAAGGAAGAGCTCGCTGGCGATGTGAATGTCAAAGACAACCGCGGCTGCAGTGACCACAGGATGGTGGAGTTCAGGATCCTGAGGGCAGTGAGGACGGTGAAAAGCAAGCTCACAACCCCGGACTTAAGGAGAACAGGCTTTAGCCAATTCAAAGATCTGCTTGGAATAGCCCTGCGGGTTAAAGCCCTGCAGGGAAGAGGGGTCCAATAAAGCTGGTTAATACGTCAAGGGCAACAAGAGGAACTTGTGTAAGTACATAGGTGACAAAAGGAAGGCTAGGGTGTTGCGAATAGGTGATTTAGAACCACTGTCAAACGTGGTAGCAAAGTGGTTTTAATATGATGTTGCAAAAGTGTGGCTTAACAAAGTTGGATGGCAAGGTTCGCTCTATTAATTACTGCATGGAAGAACACACAAAGGAAAATCGAGTTGCACTCGAGTTAGAATGAATCACAGAGACATCAGGGACTCAAAGGGTAAGGGGAGGCCCTCCCGCGGAGTCATGAGGTTCAGAATGGATCCCCTTGCTTTCTAAACTCCTTCTCAGAGAGGAGTCTAGGTGCGGCTGGATCTAGACTTAGTCCCAGACTTGGTCAAAAGTTTATGTCTAAAGGATTATATGTGCAAAGTTGATGCAATGTTTCATTAGCATCAATTCAGCATGCAATCAAAGTTACCAAGGCAAAATCATCATCATACTACAAGGTTATGTGTGATACCAGTTGCTTACCAAAGATCTGCCATTGGTGAAAGATCTCTCAGCCTTGAGGAGCAACCTTGAAAGGCGTCCCAGATCAAGGAAAGATCACCGCCATGCAGCCATGCTGCCTAGCAGGGAGACCCCAAAGAAGGCTCCCTTGGGCTGTCATATTTATGGGATAAAGTGGTTGGCTTTTAGTCAAATCACATGTGATGGAAAGGTGTGCATGAGACTCCTTGTACCCACAACTTTCTTTGTTCCTTGACAAATGAGTCTTGGAAAAGCCACCTGTTAATTATGTGTTAATGGCATGATCAGTATTCCAGATTCCTATGTATTGATGTTTGCAGTGTTACTCTGTTCCTTTGTGGGTTTTTGGAGAACAGGCTGAACTAGAGGAGTTCTTGGCCTGGCTACAGCTCAGGCCTTTATCTCCTTTGGAGCCTGTAACAAAGTACCGCTAGTTTGTTTAAGGGGTCGAGCACATCTGTCACACTCCGTCCCGTGACTACAGTCAATGCACTTTATCAACTCACAGAGTGGTAGCACGGTTACCTCTTGCCTCTGTGTCATAAATATGAGTCCCAGCCCCTCTGGGCAGCTGGCAGGGGGGTGAGGAGACACTGCAGGGGACACTCTGGCAGCTACAGCCATCGCAGGTGTAAGAGTCAATCAGAAGACTGGTATTGTCTCAACATTGTCATCAGCGACTAGACCCCAAAACCTGGACTAACGTCTTGACATGAGTTTGCAGTGGCTCATTGAGCTGGCTGTTATCAGACGTGGAAACCTTGGAGAAAGGACTGAGGTACGAATAGTGTCGTTACCATGGTATGAAGGTACGAACAGTGTCGTTACCTGGTACAGGTCTATTTTACTGAAGCAGCAAAGCGAAGAAAACCACATAGCTGCTGTCAAAGAAGATGGATCGCACTGGCTGTGCCAGCACTGATGAAGAAATCCTGAACCTCAGTGGAACTTTCCAGATTATAATGTCATTTTAATATAAAAACACACCTCCTGGTAAGAAGCTACCCACCTCCAAAGCTGACCACGCCTCAGACACTCCTCTCTGGACATGCGTGGAAGCCTTACCCCAGACAGGCGGAGATTGGCACCTTTCCACGGGACAGAGGTGGAGTGGAGATGGGTCCAAGGAGGAGCAAGGTGTGCTACCTAGCATAAAAGATGGTTCCACAGTAACTGAATCGAAGATCTTCCCTGCCGAGAGATCACGACGATCGAAGAAGAAGCAGCGGAACGCCTCCTGGATTTGGGAGCATCGGGACGCCAGTGGACCCGTGGTGGTAGCTATAATCCTCTTTCCCCCCTTTTTTTACCTCATCTTTCCTATTATTCTTCCTTTCTATCGCAAGCCGCTTTACGGGCAGAACCAATAAAGTAATTGTGTGTTGAAAGCATAACTCCCTGGGCCTGATGCCATTTCTTTTTGCACTTTGGGATCACAGCTGAAACGAACCATCACGCGTCCACCGAGGAGTGGACCGTGACATAAATTGGCGTCACGGACAGGATCCCAAGAGACAGAGGGGTGCAGGTAGTGTGTGGTCTGTAACAGGGGAAGGACACTTTGCTCCAGCCGCACCTGGCCCTACACCCTGCAAAGGGTGAGAGGTGTTCAGAAAGCAAGGGGGGCGATTTGAATTTCCCACACACCACACACGCCTGGGTGTAAAGCACTCCAAACTTGTGTTGAGGGCTCTGTCTATCGGGATCCAGCTAAAAGAACTCAAAGTGCAAAAGAGGGAGCTGTTCTCATATTGATGAGAGTTTGACCACTCGGGGAAGAGAAGGGGTGACACAGAGGTGGCTGCATGTGTTGGTAACTAAGTTTGACCTCCCCATAGTGGATTTGACCCCTTCATGACAAAATGACTGAAAAGGCTGAAAAACAAGACTCTCACTTGGCAAAAGGCAGGGACTCATTCTTTGCATTTTTGGCCAAGCATGGGGCTCGGCCCTCTCCTCTCGGAGAAGAATGGGCTCGAGATAATTGGAAAAATTTGCAGAGTGTAATGGACCGAATCACCTCTTTACAGAGTGAGGCTAAGATTAGGTTTGTTGTACCAGGTAGCAACAGGGCAATAGTCTGTGCCGTTTTAGGAGCCAGCTTGGTCGCAGCTATTGAAGATCGCCTTAAGTGACGTAGTGATGAAGAAAAAATCATAGAATCCCTTGAAAGTTTGGTACATTCTTATCAGAAGATAATTTGTAGCTTAGAAGAGGAAAACTGCTCATTAAGGGCTGCTCTTGAGGTGGATCGTATAATAAACACCACCGGTTCACTGAATGAATTTCGGCCAGAGCTCGAGGAAAAGGGTAACCGACAAATAAACCCTGTATACTCACAAAGGGAATTGGAAGAGGTGAGGAAACTTTATGGAGAAAGCCCTCGAGTGAGACTCTTAATTAAAACAGAATATGCTTACATTAATGAGGATGATATTGACCCCCACATTACCACTAAAGAAAACCCCAGCAGAAAATACTGTCTTGTGAAAACTCCAGAGGAAAAGTCAAGGGGAATCCGACAAGTAGGAGGTAAGAATCTGCCCTCTTATCCCAGTAAAACTGCGGCTGCTGTCAAAGACCGGTCTCACTTTAAACCATCTATGACCCGTTTACATTGGTGGCGTTTGGGACTTAAGAAGGGAGTTCCCAAGAATATTATGGATGGTTTACCCCTAAATAAATTGAGCATGCTGGTAACACAGTGGCATATTCCCAAACAACATTCCTCTTCTGAGAAAGAAATTGCACCCGTCAGGCCTTTGGCCGCCCCTCTCGCTGATGGTGCAGATAAAGGGTCAGAGGAAATTCTTTCCCCAGAGCAGGGAAACTAGAATCTCCATTCCCCAGTAGTGGGCGGGGGAATGGAGAATGGATTTTTATCCGACAGCTCACTAAGACAGAGAAAGGAGATGCATTAATCACAGCTATTGTGGGTCCCAAGCGTGCACCAGTGACCTTTTTAATTGATACAGGTGCACAGATTTCTGCCCTGACAGAGGAGGATGCTACAAGGTGTGGAGTTACTCCCTTAAGAAGAAATTTATCTGTTCTAAATGCTTTGGGATCGACAGAAGTAATGAATGTCGCTCCGGTAAAATTAACATTGCCGGGGGACGAAAGCCCTGTTACCATTGTAATGGTGGTTGGAAATATTCCGTTCAACTTGTTAGGGATAGACGTCCTTAAGGGAAGGCAGTGGGAGGATTCAGAGGGATTGGTCCGGTCTTTTGGAACACCACAGCTGTATGTCAGACTGTTGCAAACCGCTCCCCCACTGCCGTTTAGTAAGATCACTAATGTCAAGCAGTATCCCCTTCCCTTTGGAGCTAAGGAAGGCATCAAACCGGTTATGCAGGAGATGAAAGAACAGGGAGCTGTGATAAGTACCCATTCCCCTTTCAACTCCCCAGTGTGGCCAGTGAGAAAACCTAATGGGAAGTGGCGGTTCACAGTTGATTTTCAGAGATTAAACGCTAACGCCGACCCTCTAACTGCCGCAGCCCCGAATCTGGCAGAACTGATAACATCAATTCAAGAAAAAGCTCACCCTATCATGGCAACAATAGACGTTAAAGACATGTTCTTTATGGTACCATTGCAACCAGAAGACAGAGATGGTTTTGCTTTTACTTGGGAAAGGCAGCAGTTTACTTTCACCTGGCTCCCCCAGGGGTTTAAACATTCCCCTACATTGGCCCACAATGCTTTAGCCCTGGAGCTGGAGCAAATACCAAAACCTGAGGGCATAGCTGTTTATCAGTATATTGATGATATTCTTGTGGGGGGAGATGAAGTAGAGACAGTGGGGGAGACCCAGCAGAATATAATTTCTCATTTAGAGAATCTGGGTTTGCAGATTCCCACAGAAAAGATCCAAAAACCCTCCCAGGAAGTAAAATTTTTGGGTATATGGTGGAAAGGAGGAATGACATGCATCCCACCAGATACTCTCACCTCCTTAGATCAAATTAAAATGCCTGAATCAAAAAAGGAACTGCAGCATGCTTTAGGATTATTGGTGTTTTGGAGGAAACACATCCCAGACTTTGCTATCATTGCTAGACCTCTCTATGATTTGCTTAGAAAAGGAGTTAAATGGGAATGGACTCCTGTCCAGGATGAAGCATTGCAATTGTTGATTTTTGAAGCAACTGCACACCAAGCTTTGGGTCCTATCCATCCCACAGACCCTTTCCAAGTGGAATGGGGGTTTTCTTTATCAGGGTTGTCAGTACATGTATGGCAACGGGGTCCTGAGGGTCCAACCCGACCTGTGGGATTTTATTCCCGCAGTTTTAAGGATGCTGAGAAAAGGTACACTGCTTGGGAGAAAGGTTTGTTTGTGGTCAGCCTGGCTCTCTTAGAAGTAGAAAAGATTACACGTAACCAGTCTATCGTGTTAAGAGGCCCGTTCAAAGTTATAAAAGCGGTTACTACTGGGACCCCTCCCCCTGACGGGGTGGCCCAGAAAGCCTCAGTGCGAAAGTGGTATGCTCAAATTGAACGCTATTGTAATATTTTCTCTGTAACTGAAGGAGCTTTAAAAAACCTGGCTATCCAAGAAACAGAGAGCCTGGACGGCGGCCAAGATAAACCTGCCTCAGTCATCCAGGTGGCCCCTCCTTTTTCCCCTGATCAGTCAGTTACTTCTTGGTTTACCGATGCTTCTGCCAAAAGAGAAGGGAAAGTGTGGAAGTATCAGTCAGTAGCACTCCACACTTCTTCCAATGAACAGATTATATCAGAGGGAGAGGGTAGTGCCCAAGTAGGTGAACTAATTGCAATATGGAGTGTTTTCCAACGAGAAGCACAAACTACTTCTCCTGTTCATATTTATACCGACTCCTGTGCTGTGTTTAAAGGATGTACTGAATGGCTTCCTTTCTGGGAGCAGAATGGATGGGAGGTGAATAGGGTTCCAGTGTGGCAAAAGGAAAAATGGCAAGAAATTTTGAGTATCGCTAGCCAAGGGAATTTTGCCGTGGGTTGGGTAGCTTCTCATCGGATAGATGGGGGTACAGCAGGAGAGTGGGGTAACAGAGCTGATGAGTTGGCTAGGCTAGCCCCTGTGCAGAAGGGTCACATTTCAGAGGATTGGCAGCACTTGCTAGAATGGTTGCATGTGAAGCGTAAACATACAGGAGCTAAAGATCTGTATCGGGAAGCTCTTGCCCGTGGCTGGTCTGTCACCAGAGAAATGTGTAAAACCTGCATATCAGCATGTGAACAATGTCGTAGAGTGCTTGAAAGGCACCCTTTAGAGGATGACCCTCTGCATTTGAGGGAGGGTAAAGGCTTGTGGGATGCCTGGCAGGTAGATTATATCGGGCCCTTTAAGAAATCAGGGGGAAAGCATTATGTGCTGGTTGGAGTGGAAACGACGTCAGGGCTAGTCCAAGCTGAAGCTTTTAAAAGAGCTACAGGAAACAGCACAGTGAAAGCACTGCAAGAATGGTTTGGAACTTTTCCAAAGCCACAAGAAATACAGTCTGATAACGGCTCCCACTTCACTGCTAAGGTTGTACAAGATTGGGCGAGAAGTGAAAGGATTAAATGGGTTTTTCACACCCCTTATTACCTGCAAGCTAACGGCATAGTAGAAAGGACCAATGGTCTTTTGAAACGACTCCTGAAACCTCATGAGGGGAATTGGGATGTCCATCTGTGGGAAGCTGTCAAAGGTGTAAATGACCAAAGGGAGGTAAACGGATGTCCCAAAATCATCGCCTTTTGCCCAAAGGCTCCTGTTTTGATTCCCTCATTAAAGGGACCAGATGATTCCAAAAAGCCAGCTTATTTCTCAGGGCAGCCTGTTCTGGTGGAACTCCCTACTGTGGGAAGTATACAACTAGTATTAAAAACCCCGTTAAACGCCTATGTGTGGGTAGCCACTGATGCTCTGGGAAAGGAACATCAAATAAATACCTGCTGGATAATACCACCATTTTAATTCCTTTTTTGTTTTGCCTCAAAGAGGCAAGCTCTTTTGTTTTGTTGTTACAGGAGAACTCCATGGGACACGAAGAGCTTGGACAGAAGGAGCATGAATAAAAACGTAGAGACCCAAATTTCAAAATGACCAACAATATTTTAATTGGATTGTTGATACTTTTCTGCGTCTCACCTCCCACCTTTAACCAAAGTAAAGATTCAGGTGGGATGCAGAAAAGTGGAAAATTCTCGCTATGAAAAGGCCTCCTCAATCACAGTTACTGGTAATCTTTTAGATCTAAATGTAACATCTAAAGTTCACCCCAGCATTTCAGCAAAAATCTGTCCTAATACTGAGTGGAGATGTGGTCAGCAAGATTCTTTTCTCTTGTGTTGTCGCCGAAGGTTTACTGGTAATAATCCCATCTGGGACCCGAGTAATGATAATGTTGAAGTCACCAAATCTTGTAAAAAAGAATAAGGTGATTGTTGGCTCAATTTTACCATGGTCAATTCAGTCTCTGTGGTGTGTAATTGGAGTGCTGATCAAAAAAACCAGACAGACCTATTAGGTCTGACACAAAACTTCAAAATGGATTCTGTAACTAAGCCTAGACTTGTTGCAATAGTCACACACCATGGCAGAGATACTTTCTTTCCTTTAAATGACAAAAATAAAGTAATACCCCCTCTTGTTGTAACTCAGGGTGATAACATCTCTGTAAGATGTAGATTGATTACTGAATCCCTCATTGAGCCAACAAACAGCTATGGAAATGGACCACATGCCCTTATTCTGTCGTGCAAAACCCAAAACCAAGACTGCTGGTTAAATCTTACTGCAGTGCAGTACTCCCATAAAGTCATGCGTGGGAAGAATAACACTAAGTATTGGGGGGAATTTAAAACAGAAGTTGTAATACCCACCACACAACCTACACGAGCACTCAAACCAAAAATTTATGAAATTGGACCATATGTAATAAGGAATACGGGCCAACAGCAACTGTTGTTTAATCCGGAATGGTCTCTCAAATGAGTTGAATTGCATATGCAAAATAAGGTCTCAGAAATTTGACCAGCCTTGCTCTCCTTTTCTATGAACCTCTTACGAGGGATGGACCACCTGGCTACGTAAACGAACAACTTCCAAGAAAGGAATTTCGAGAGACCTGACCGGTGTTTTAGGAACCGGATTGGGGGTTCTGAACAGCATTGACTCAGAGGTATTAATGAACAAATTGGCTTCCGCAACTACCGATTTAGCAAAATCGCAAAAGCCTTTGAGATCTTCCCTATTGGCTTTGGGAACCGATCAGTGGCTGTTGTCAAATGTGTTACCAAAATGGGAAAGGGTCAACATAAAAGATCATGAATTAATTGTAAATACTCTTGGTGTGATCCAAAATAATACCTCTTTGGCTCTCAGCTGTATCCAGGCTGAGTTGTGGATGCAATCAGTGGCTGCTTCGATCATCAAAGATGGTGAAGAAGGCATTTTTCCCACTGAAATCCGGAAAATAATCTGGGACAGTGCTACTGACTTTGAAAGGAAACTCCAATCCTGGTGGAATTTGATAAACTTTACCTATGATCCCTCTATAAACACGGTCACAGCTTTTGTGCTGACCATTCACAATGTTTCAATATACTTGATTTATCCCGTCCTTGCATTAGGATTGAACCACAACGGGACTATACTCTATCCTTTCGAGCATAGAGCACGGGCCCCAAAGGTGAAAGATAAATGGCAAACGGTAGACCTAGAATCCTGCATCGTGTGGGAACAACAAGGGTTCATCTGTGAAAGTAATGCCATCAGTGCACAAGATATTGGCCTTGATACCGACCAGAAAGTTTGTCATTTTGAAGTCAGTCCTGATGTTGACCCTAAAACTGTGTTGATATACATTGGCAAAGGTTGTGTATGTTTAAGAACTGTTTGTGACTTTATATCTGTAGAAAATGTAGTAGTAGACACCAAGAATCACTCAAATTTTTGTGTCTGTAATTTCACTGAAATCACTGGATGTGACTTCACTTACTCGCTCCAGTCACATCCCACCAGATTTTAAAATCTAATTATACATTGATCCATGAGGTGCTGCCCGCACCCATTGGGATGAATCTAACCTTTACAAAGAAATTGCTACAGCATCAAGGTTTGATACAGATACTGGAAGAGATCAAGAAAAATGGACAGAAAACTGATAACAGTTCATCATATTGTAGACAAAATACAACAAGTTCTGAGAAGAGTGAAAAAGGATGGAGAACATAAATGGTGGGATACACTTTTCGGGTGGTCACCTACTGCTTCAGGCATCCTGAACAAGCTGTGTCACCCTATTGTTGTTCTAATTCTGTTTCTGATTAGTAGTGTTCTGTCCGTAGTGCTGTATGTCTTAAATTGGCAAATGATAAAGCAAATGAAGTATTTGACATCTGTACTCAATGCTCATAAACCCTTGGATATCTCATCTAGCATAGACATCCCAAAATTCATTGACATTAGGCAAGTTGCATGAGAAAAATGATGTGAGATAAAAATCTTTTGATGTGTTTATTAATCGTAACACTATTCCTCCCCTTTCTTCCCTCTTTTTCCCTCCCTGTCTCTCACTCTATTTCTCTTTCGAGGAGAGCGCTATTGCCATGTGGTCCTGAAGACAACAGGTCCTGAAGACAAATGCTGAGCCACGGGGTGGTGTAAGAGTTGATCAGAAGACCGGTATTGTCTCAGCATTGTCATCAGTGACTAGACCCCAAAACCTGGACTAACATCTTGACATGAGTTTGCAGTGGCTCGCTGAGCTGGTTGTTATCAGATGTGGAAACCTTGGAGAAAGGACTGAGGTATGAGCAGTGTTATTACCATTGTACGAAGGTACGAACCGTGTCGATACCGTGGTACAAAAGTACGAACAGTGTCGTTACCTGGTACAAGCCTATTTTACTGGAGCAGCGAAGTGAAGAAAGCCGCATAGCTGCTGTCAAAGAAGATGGATCTCACTGGCTGTGCCAGCACTGATGAAGAAATCCTGAACCTCAGTGGAACTTTCCAGATTATGTCATTTTAATATAAAAACACACCTCCTGGTAAGAAGCTACCCACCTCCAAAGCTGACCACGCCTCAGACACTCCTCTCTGGACATGCGTGGAAGCCTTACTCCAGACAGGCGGAGATTGGCACCTTTCCACGGGACAGAGGTGGAGTGGAGGTGGGTCCAAGGAGGAGCAAGGTGTGCTACCTAGCATAAAAGATGGTTCCTCAGCAACTGATTTTTGAAGATCTTCCCTGCCGAGAGATCACGACGATCGAAGAAAAAGCAGCGGTACGCCTCCTGGATTTGGGAGCATCGGGACGCCAGTGGACCCGTGGTGGTAGCTATAATCCTCTTTCCCCCCTTTTTTTACCTCATCTTTCCTATTATTCTTCCTTTCTATCGCAAGCCGCTTTACGGGCAGAACCAATAAAGTAATTGTGTGTTGAAAGCATAACTCCCTGGGCCTGATGCCATTTCTTTTTGCACTTTGGGTTCACAGCTGAAACGAACCATCACATGTCCACCGAGGAGTGGACCGTGACAGGGGGGCAGCTGGGGGAGGGAGGGGGACACAGGGGGAGGGACAGCAGTGCTGCAGCCACAGGAGCTTGGTCCGGAATTGCTTGAATTCACTTGATCCGTAATTGCTTCCTGTGTAGGAGAATGGTCTGTTAATTTAATCTTGTGTGCATAGGCAGGGCCTTGAGAGTGCTGCTGTGCAGGCCCCATGTCTGTGGGTGTCTGCTTTTCTGCATGTTTGTGACTGACCTTTCTGGTGTCTTTTAGTCAGGAAAATCTTGATATGTGCTCCGGAGGGAAGAAAGAAATGCACAGAACTGAGAAAGACAGTGCTGCCGATCAAAGGGGGAGTGTAGGTTAGTTCTGGTTTTAAATTGTCTCAACTGTCTTCTAGCCACAAGCCTTGTCTTAAACGGCTGAAACGAGTTGAACCACGGGGTATTCTTCATGCCTGCACAATTCTGTATTGCTGTGGGCTTTACCAGCCACAGCCACAGCTTCTGGGCCTGTCCTGTAGGGAGGTTAAAGCAGGTCTTCAGAAGAAATAGGGTGCTTTTCCAAAATGCTGGTGAGAGAGAGGGCAACCGCTGCTGTAGGCGGGTGGGAATACCCAGAGCTGGGCAGTGTCCCTGGGGATGAAGAACAGGGATGTGGGTGCAGCCACATTGTGACCACCGTCATGGCCTGGAGCAGCACGTCAAGAATTCTTGGGCAGCAAGGGGCGCGTGAGCAGCTCCTCCCGAGCGAGCGTGGAGACGGGCAGGGGAGAGGACAGGGCTGTTCCTCTTGCTGCCCCCTCTTGCAGGGGACAGTGGGTGGAAGCTACTCTCCGGACGTACAGTGAAGAGCTGCCATCTTGGTACCGGGTGGGAAGTCCCACGAGGAAGGAGGCTGCATCAAGAAAGGCCGTATTAACGGCGTGTGCGCAGTGACGGAAACAGCTTCAGGGTGCTGAGGCCGCCACTAGTTGTGATTAAGGCGGTGAGGAGGTGGTCCTTCTGGGTGCTTTCTGAGTGGGTCAGAATGGGGCACGGGTGCTTGTAAGGACAGAAAAGGCCGTGGCAGTGGTTGAGCTGCTCAGATCTCGACAGTCCTACTCTTGTAATTTTCGGTTCTCCTTAAAAGATCAGGTGTGTGTTTTCTCACTTGTGCTGGGCAGTGATTAAAAAAAAAAAAAGAACTCTTGAAATGTCATGTGAAATTAAGGGTGGCTGAGACACATCCCATTTCACACCTCTTTCACTAACTATCCTGCTTTCTCTGAAACTTGTTTGTATCATTATTCTAAACTGTTTGCCTTCAGTAGAGCCAGGACACCCTAAGATCCTGTTTTGGGGCCAGTCGTCTCTTGTCAGGCAGAACTGTCCACATAGACATCGGTGAATGATGGTTTGGAGGGGTTTCAGACCGGTGGTGATTACAGTGTAATCGTATGATTATTACTGCTGTAGTCTGAGGGTAGGAAGGAAACAAAGATTTGGGGAGGAAAAGATACTTTGCATTAGCTGTCAAATTTCTTTGCAACACAGTTTGTGGGTCGCTGACAAGAGGATCATGGAGGTGTTGGCTGAGATTCTGTAATGGAAATTGTTTTGTTCTGGGACTGAAGCCCAAATCGCCCTCTCATGGTTTTTGACTACATAAGCTCTTCTTAAAATGGAAGATAATTCAGGTAGAGGGAGAGCCTGTTGGGAAGGTGTAGTAGTTTGGGGACAGAGGCGCGTTGGTGGCTGGGCCCTCGGGGGTGGGGGCTGTTTGTGCCCCGTGCCCTTGGCCTGGCGCTCACAGCTGGAAGGGGCTCTCCAAAATCCTGCTGGAAGGAGCCAGATGTGGGATCTGTGGCCGAGCCGGGGGAGAGGGAGAACCCCTGGAGTGGCCTGGGGACCTGTGGCAAACCTGCCTTCAAGTCAACTCTTCCCAGGAGTCACTTTGAGTGATGCTGTTCTCCTTCAGGAAGCATGGTACACACCAAGCATGGCCAGAGCTGTTCCTGTGCCAGGAGAAGACTTCCTGCAGTGCTGGGGCTGATGGTCACAGTTCCCACCAGCTGTCCAGCTCAGGAAGATGCCGGTAAGATGCCACAGAGGGGGCACCGCCTGGCTGTCACTTCTCCTGCAGGTGTAACAGCAGAAGAGAGGCAGGATGAGAGGGTGCATGAGGTCAAAAAGCTCATCAGACAGCTGGCGCAGTAACTATGACAGCAGAAGGAGATGCAGGTGATGTGGCTGGGACAATGCTTCCAAAGTACCATCTGCCACACAAACACAGCGACAGCCAGAGACGTGAGGAGGTCGTGGGGCAGCTGAGAAAGGTGCCTGGGAGAGGGGAGAGCACGGGGAAGTGGGAGATGGAGACAGACATGGAGGGGCAAAAGCCGGGGGGTTGGCAGTAAGGGTGCTCCTGCTGTGCAGGTGCTTGTGAGGTCACTGGTGGCTGAGCAGGATTTAAGGCAGGAGAAGCCCCTGGCTTGTGCGGCTGCTTGTGCTGCCCCAGCTGGGTGAGTAGGTGATAGTGTAGGAGGACACACCTGGCTTGTTCATGTGCTTGTGCCGTCCCATGTGCCTGAAGAGGTGCCTGCCTGAGGGCAGGAGCAGGACCTGGCTTGCGCAGCTGCTTGTAACGTCATCTGTGTTTGAGTAGGTGTTAGGGCAGGAGAAGCCTCTGGCTTGTTGTTTCAGGAATTACGCAGCCGCCAGCTAGACTCTGGTAGGAATTATGCGGGTACCACCCCAACAGGGCTCAGCCCTGGGTTCCTGCTCGCAGAAGATGAGTCGCCAGTCTGCTGAGTAACTCAGTGGTTTATTTACCCGACACGCAGAGCAGCTCGAGCTGTTGCCTCCAGGGAGGGACTCCTACTGCAGATTGCACACCCTAATTATACCCTTACAGACAGATTCCCCGGAACATACTGCCCATCACCCGATGCCCAAGTCCAATCACTTCATCCTGGTAACTCAGTGGTTTATTTACCCGACACGCAGAGCAGCTTGAGCTGTTGCCTTGATTTCTTATTGGTTTTCTTGGTTGCTGGGTGGCCTTCTTGTGACGTTACCTCATTCTCTCGGAATTGTCTCCTTGGTCCTTTTGTGGAAGGAATCACTGATGTTCCCTTCCTCAGCTGGGGTCAAAGGCTTCTTTCCAGCAGTGTCATTCCTCCTACCAGGAAAACAACTGGGCATGAGAATTGCCTTGCCTTGTCCCATCGTTAGGCAGGACACCTGGACAGTGTCAGGGAGGGATCTCCTTTACCCCTGTGGAGGGAAGGGATTCAGCTGAGTCAATTGCGGCACCTCCTCTGGTGTTTTCAGTCCTGGGGACAGGAGGGGACTCAGCTCCCTCCCACGCACACCACAAACCCATGAATCCGTCAAAGGAGGTGGGATTCCTCCTGCCTCAGCTCAGGTGTGCACAACATGGCCACCCTCATGGGAGCTCCTTGTCTGGACTCTGCTGCCAATGACTGGAGGTGGAGGGCAGCAGTGAGCTGCTCAGACACAAACACCTGGTGACATGGGAGGTACTGGAGTTGGTCCAGGATAGGTGCAGCTAACTGCAAGCTCTAAGGGAGCAGCTCTGAGAGACTGGGCAACATCTGGGGACATCTCCTAGAAGGTTGTTGGGAAATTCCTTCGGCCAACTGAGATGACAGCAGATGCCAACATTTAGAGCAACTGCACCTTTTGCTACTCATTATGTTCAGAGCTCCATCACGCATAACAGTCACTTGGAAGGACAAACGCCATAGCCTTGAACAGACCCCCCCAACACCTTGCTCCTTCTTTCCCCAAGTTTTATTGCTGACCACAATGTCATCTGGTGTGGGATATCCCTTTGGTCAGGTAGCGTCAGCTGTCCCGGCTGTGTCCTCTCCCAGCTTCTTGCCCACCCCCAGGCTAGTTGCTGGTGGGTCGGCATGCGACACAGAGAAGGCCTTGCTGCTGTGCAAGCGCTGTTCAGTGACAGCTGAAACTGCGGTGTTTTATCAGGACTGTTTTGGTCACGGATCCAAAACACCGCACCATTTGGGCTGCTGTGGAGAAAATTAACTCTGTCCCAGGCAAAAGCAGTGC
>VUYV01000991.1:25109-38264 GCA_008711295.1 Anarhynchus alexandrinus | reverse complement strand
CCCCTCCGTGCCCACAAGCCTGGTGTCAGGTGAGGGGTCCCCCCTTCCCCGGGGACCATGGCTCCCATCAGTTTGTCCTTCGGTGACACATGTCCTTGGAGAACAGAGGGAACCAGGGGCTGAGCTCCACTCTCCCTGGTCAACCTGGCGTGTAGGCACCAGTGCCAGGGCAGCACCGGGAGGGCAGTTCCCAAGCGCGTATCTACCGCACCCGGCTCCGGGGCCAGCAGGGGCCAAAGGTTCCTCCTCTGCAGGGACGCGGCTTGCCAACAGGCAAGGCAATTCTTTTTTAGGGCGACTGCAGAGATGTCACGTGGCCTGACCTGATGGAACGACAGGTAAAAAAGACAATCCTCTTCAGCCTCTTGTTGTAAAAGAAGTAGTTGAAGGACCAGAGGCTGCCGTCCTCTCCAAAGGGGTCCGAATCCAGGTCGGGGTTGTAGCTGCAACAGCAAGCGGAGGCATGAGAAACGCCGCGCCGGACTCCGCTCCCGGTGCCAACCCCCTTCTCGCCCCAGAGGGAGGAAAGGGGGAGACTGGGCGAGCTCAGAGCCGCCTCGGCGGGCAGAGGGCAGGCAGGAGCCGGTCGGTGTCCTCGGCGCCAGGGCTAGTCAGAGGAGCGGGCCAGCCCGCGTGGGCGGCAGGATCCACCCCATGCCCGCGGGCTGCCTTTGGAAGGAGGGCGAGCTGCCAGCCCAGCCTGGGGTGCGCATTTCCAGGGCGCGGAAGCCGTGCGTGGGAGGGGACGGCAGCAGCAGGGAGCCCGGAGCCAGCGAACGCCGGTGAGGAGACACCCTGCCCCGCTCCAGCGCTTAGTCCTCGCGCACGCGCAGGTGGAGACACCAAAACATAACCTTTTTATTGAAAAATAACTCTCTCTACAGGCCACGGCGCGCACGAAAGGGGCCGGGATCCACGCCCAGGGGTGAGCGCTTGCCCCCTTACCTGTAAATGTCACACTCCGAAAGACAGATCTCCTCGTCGACAGCATCCCACAAGTGTGGCTTCAGGGCGTTGAAATCTTCCCGGACGGCAGAGAAGAGGCTGCAGTTGACAGCGTTCACCACCTACAGAGACCGAGCAGGGCCCGTGAGAGGAGCCGGGGGCTGCTGCGTGCCCCCCTCCCCACCACCTCCCTCCCAGGCGGTTCGTCCTCCCCGTCCCTCCATCGAGAGGGGACACCGGAGCCCGACAATGACCAGAAGCAAGACGGCCAGGCACCGCTGTGCTCGCTCAGCGCCCGGAGGTGGAAGCGAGGAGGCAGGCAGCGGGGAAGCAGCACGGCCGGAGAGGCAAAACCCATCAGGGGGTCTCTGGGGCACACGCAGCCCGAGGCTCTCCCAGCAAAGAGCGCGGGGGCTTCCTCGGGGCCGCTCTGCAAACAGAGCAAACTTCCCCGGTCAGAGAGGACGGACGCTTCCTGCTCCATCTGCCGCCTCGACAAGGGCAGCCGTGACGGACCCCGACAGCCAGGAGACAGACAGACGGACCCTCTGCCGGGAGGGAGAGCGCGCTCGCAGCGTGATGCCTGGCGGAGCCATTCCTCTGTCCGGTGTGAGGCAAAGCAGCGTCCGGCCAGCAGCGCTACGGGCACGGGGTCAAAAGCACCGAGCAGCAGAGCCGCAGTCCTCGGCAGGAAGGACTCAAGCCACCGGCGCTTCCCTCACCCTTCCGTCCCCCAAACACCCGCCCCGGGCAAGAGCAGCCTAACCACGGCTGGCACGGAAAACCCCGCTCGCGAGAGGCCCTTCCCAAAGAAACGCGAAGAGCAAAGCTGCTGCGGCAGAAGGAAAACACCCCAGGATGGCTGTTGGAGAATCACAGAATCACAGAATTGTCTAGGTTGGAAGAGACCCTTGGGATCATCGAGTCCAACCATCTACCCTACTCTACAAAGTTCTCCCCTACACCATAGCCCCCAACACCACATCCTGACACCCCCCAAACCTCTCCCCTGGGAAGGGTGAGGGCTGCGCCATCCTCGGGCTGACGCTGCCGGAGAAGGGAGCGAGGTGTGCCCTGGGAACGGTTATCCGGCATCGCAGTGGCGCGGTGGGGCTCCCCGGAGAACCGGACACCCCCCAGCCAGATCCAGGCTGCCTTCCCCTGCAGGACAGAGGCAGGCAGAGCGGCAGGGCGCCCGCGCAGGGGTGCGGGACCGGCTCACGTACCCAGTTGAGGCTCGGCTCCCGGCTGAACTCGTGGCTCTTGGCAGCGCTGAAGTCGTAGTCCGGGCGGAAGGACTCGTTGAGCGTGGCTATCAGGTAGAAGAGGGTCTTGCGGCTGCACTTGTCGCTCAGGGGTCCCTCCTCATCGCCGCTCTGACTTTTACTGAGCCTGAGAGGCAGACGGCAGGGTTAGCGATGTCACCGGCACGGCCTGGGCCAACACCAAATATGGGCCAGCAGTGTGCCCAGGTGGCCAAGGTGGCAAACAGCATCAGCAATAGCGTGGCCAGCGGGACCGGGGCAGTGATGGTCCCCCTGTACTCAGCACTGGTGAGGGTCCACCTCGAGGGCTGTGCTCAGTTTTGGGCCCCTCACAACAAGAAGGACATTGAGGGGCCGGAGCGCGTCCAGAGAAGGGCACCGGAGCTGTGAGGGCTCTGGAGCACACGTCTGATGGGGAGCGGCTGAGGGACCTGGGGGTGCTCAGCCTGGAGAAGAGGAGGCTGAGGGGAGACCTTCTCGCTCCCGACAGCTCCCTGAAAGGAGGGGGTGGCGAGGGGGGGGCGGTCTCTGCTCCCGAGGAACAGGACGAGGGGAAACGGCCTCGAGCTGCGCCAGGGGAGGTTTAGATTGGAGATGGGGAGACATTTCTTCCCGGAAAGGGCTGTGGAGCACTGGCAGAGGCTGCCCAGGGCAGTGGGGGAGTCGCCACCCCTGGAGGTGTTCAACAGACGGGCAGAGGTGGTGCTGAGGGACGTGGGTCAGCGGTGACGTGGCAGCGTTGGGTTCACGGTTGGAATCGGTCATCTTAGAGGTCTTTTCCGACCTCAGTGACTCGATGATGCTGTCTATGAACAAGCAGAGCAGCCAGCCCAGGGCAGCAGAAATGATGCCAGCCACCGACCAAGGGTCACTCCCTCCACAAATCCCGACCTCCCACCCGCAGACATGCCGCTGCCGGTGGCGCGGAGCGCGGCAGACACCGACCCCCAGCCCGCGGTACCTGCTGGGGCTGATCCCCGTGGTCTGAGGAGGCGACAGAGCCTCCAGGACGTGCGGCTGGCCCTCCTGGCAGAACTGCTTGAACATGTGCTTGTCATCACCAGCCATCTTGCACGAGTAGCTCTCGATCCTGCGGAGACACACGGCACCACGTACGCCTGAGGCCAACCCAGCCACCGGCCCAACCGCGGCAGGACCCGGCCAGCAGCACCGCGAAGGTGCCGGCCCAGCGCCACCGCGATGGGGGGGACTCGGACGAAGCAGCAGCACGGCCAAAGGATCTCCAGTCCCCAGGAGCGACCATCCCCATGCCGTCTGGTCTTAGCTCTGTGCAAGGCAACCGGGGCTGCCACAAACCCGCGTAGTTCTGAGGAGAAGGATCTGGGGGTCCTGGTAGACAGTAAATTATCCATGAGCCACCAACGTGCCCCTGTCGCCAAAAAGGCCAATGGCATCCTGGGCTGCACAGGGAAGAGTGTGGCCAGTAGGTCGAGGGAGGTCATTCTCCCCCTCTGCTCTGCACTGGTGAGGCCACAACTGGAATACTGTGTCCAGTTCTGGGCTCCCCAGTTCAAGAGGGACAGGGAACTGCTGGAGAGAGTCCAGCGTAGGGCAACTGAGATGATGGAGGGATTGGAGCATCTCCCGTATGAGGAGAGGCTGAGAGCGCTGCGACTCTTTAGCCTGGAGAAGAGAAGGCTGAGGGGAGACCTTATTACTGCGTACAGTATCTAAAGGGTGGGTTGGAGGAGGATGGAGCCAGACCCTTTCCAGTGGTTCCCAGTGACAGGACGAGGGGCACTGGGCACAAGGTGGAACATAGGAGGTTCCGTTCAAATACAGGGAAGAACTCCTTTGGGGTTGGGGTGGCAGAGCAGTGGCACAGCTGCCCAGGGGGGTGGGGGAGTCCCCTTCTCTGGAGGTTTTCAAGCCCCGCCTGGATGCAGTGCTGAGTGCTGTGCTCTGGGCAGTCCTGCTTTGGCAGGGGAGTGGGGCTGGGTGAGCTCTAGAGGGCCCTTCCAACTCTGAAAATTCTGTGATACCGTGAAACCTGTTTGCTCACACGTACATACGTACATATGTGCGCACGGAGACACAGATTTTACCCCGAGGAGGCACAGAACAGGCTGCCTGAGCTGAACTGCTCTTCCAGGGACGTCAGAGCCATCCCACCGAGCTCCCCCTGTGCAGCCGACCTCGCTGCTAAGCAGGGCAAGCTCCGCAAAGGGGCAGAACGCGTGCCTCACCGCTGCGGTGCCCTGCCTCAGCACAGCCAGCCAAACCGACGCCAGCAGCCAGCCCGAAAAGGATCCCTTCAGGCAGGACCAAAAATAGGTCCACAGCTGGCGAAGGACCAACTCCATCGCAGCCGGCCCAGCAGAAGGAGCTCTCGCTGCCGCCCCGAGCCGAGATGGCTGCCAGCTCCCGAGCTGCTGAGCGTCGACGCACGCAGAGCGGCCACAGGGCCCTGCCAGAGGAACCTGAAAAGCTTTTCTGAGCGACTGGGAGGTGCCACTGCCCAGTTCCAACAGGAGAACTATTGTGGGTGACAGATGGGACACGAGCTGGCAACGTGCGCCGGCAGCCCAGCAGACCCCCTAGAGGGCGGGCTGCATCCCCCGCAGCGTGGCCAGCAGGGCGAGGGGGGGATTGTGCCCCTCTGCTGCGCTCTGCTCTGCTCTGCTCTGGGGAGACCCCCCTGCAGTGCTGCCTCCAGCTCGGGGGCCTCAGCACAGCAGAGACATGGACCTGGTGGAGCGGGGCCAGAGGAGGCCCCCGAGATGCTGCGAGGGCTGGAGCCCCTCTGCTGGGAGGACAGGCTGGGAGAGTTGGGGGGGTTCAGCCTGGAGAAGAGAAGGCTCCGCGGAGACCTCCGAGCCCCTTCCAGTGCCTAAAGGGGCTCCAGGAGAGCTGGGGAGGGACTCTGGCTCAGGGAGGGGAGCCGTGGGACGAGGGGCAACGGTTGGACACTGACAGAGGGGGGATTGGGAGGAGATGTGAGGAAGAACTTCTTGGCTGTGCGGGCGGTGAGCCCCTGGCGCAGGTTGCCCAGAGAAGCTGTGGCTGTCCCATCCCTGGAGGTGTTCAAGGCCAGGTTGGAGGGGGCTCTGAGCAACCTGGGCTGGTGGGCGGTGGCCCTGCCCAGGGCAGGGGGGGACTCGATGGCCTTTAAGGTCCCTTCAACCCAAACCCTTTGGTGGCTCTATGTGTCGGCAGCGATCTCCCCTCTGCTCCAGCAGGACTGGGGACAGACTGCTGCTGCTGCCGGACTGCAACGCCTTCTGACGCTGTTCTCAGGAAAAGCTTTAGCCCTGCCTCCCCGACAGCTGCCGGCACTCACCTGCCGATGATGTGAGCATCTCCCGTCTCCACCGTCAGCTGGGAGTTTATTGCTTCAAAACTTGAGTTCTCCAACAGCTTCATTGTCTCGGCTTCCAGAGCAATTCCTGTGCAACAGCTGCTGCAAAGTGTGCGTATCCTGCAAAGAGAGAGATCCTCTCAGCCGGGGAAGGAGAAGCCCGAGGTGGCACGGGAGCGCTGCCAGCCCTGTCAGGACCTCGGCCTCGATGACCGTAAAGGTCTTTCCCAACCTAAACGATTCTATGCCCAGCAGGCAGCGCAGAGGGAAAGTCAAGAAGCCGACACCTCCTCTGGGCAGGGAAAAAAGAGCGACGACAGCCCCAGATCGGCACCCACACCTCCCGTCTGATCCCGTCCTACGCGCCGCTGTGTCACTTTGGCTGCGTGACTAAGAGCGAGCTCACCCGCGGCACTCGTGGCACCCACGGTGTGCCGGGGGGCCGTGCCCGCATCACCTCCACCGGCTTCGCCAACGCTTCGGCAGTGTGCTCTGCCAGGGAGTTCCCTCCTCGCTTTTGAAGGTCACCGGCCTTTTTTGGGCGGACTGTTCTCCCTCAAAGCTGGGGAAGAGCGTGCGGCACTCGCTCTGCCGTGGGCTGGGGGTGACGGACACCCCGGCAAAGCCCCTGGGTGGGCTCTGGTGGCAGCGCTGGGGCGGCAAGAGCAGCGCCGACGCCGGGACTGGTGAACTGGTGAACGGTTCTCCCAGTTGTGGGGAGGACGGCAGCCTTCAGCTACTATTTCGACACGGGGCAGCGTCGCCCCGGAGGGACGGGGACGGGCAGATTGCTGGATGCGAAGGGGGAAGGCGGCTTCCCCACGGCACCCGGCACCGGCCCACGCTCCCTCCCCAGCCCGGGGCCTCTCCGGCACTGTAACAGGAGAAGCTGTAAACAGGCGGGGAAGGGATGCCAGGGCTCTCGGGAAGCCAGGGCTCTCGGGAAGCCATGCCAGGGCTCTCGGAATGCCAGAGCTCTTGGGAAGCGGTGGCCCCTTCCAGGCCTCCCGGGCAAGAGAGGTCCCCACCCTGTCCTGGGCACCATGACGGGGTCAGAGAAGGAACAGTCTCACAGCCCTTCGGTTTCAGGACCGCAGCCGTGACTGTGACACCACTGTGAGACTGTGACACCGACACCGCGGCAGGGCCAGGGATACCCTTACCGTGCCGTTACCCATCGTGACTAAACCCGATGATGTGCAAGTCAAAGCAGCGCTAAAGTAAACGCCGTCTCTACGAGGCAGCTGCAGCATTTACCACAACCCCGAGCCGCCGATGAGAACAGCCCGAGCTAACCGGTGCTGGCAAAGCCCCCCGGCCTGTGAGTGGGAAAACAGCTCTTCCCACACCCCAGAGAGCGGAAAACGGCTCCACAACCCCCGTTCAGCATCAAACATTGGCTGTCGTAGGGATCGATACCCTCCAAACCAGAAAGAAATTCCCCAGGCGCAGAAGAACAGCAAGTTCCCACTGCCCTGACACACTTTTGAGCAGGTCTCCGGTTCCTTTCGGCGTGGTAAAGCACCGATATTTGGGCTGTCACCCCCTGGTCTAGCTCAGTCTTCCACACTGGTGAAAACCGGGACTTTCCGCAGCGGCCCCTGCACCGGCCCGACCTTTCCTCTCTTGCTGTGAGTGAAAGCAGAGAGCAACGAGCTTGGGAACAGTCTTGGGAAGATGGAGGAGGGAAAACGGGGGAATCAAATGCCAACCTGCAAGAGACAGGGGCAGAAAGTGGAACGTTTGCCCCAGTAGCCTCACGCCACAAGTGTGTCTCCCTCCTCCCGGCACAGAGACCGGCCGGCCGCGCTCCCCAACACCTCCTTAGTGGTGCAAAAGGCAGCGGGCAACTTGAGCGCTGGCAATAAAACAGCAACCCAGAGCAGTTGTGCTGCTCAAGCAGTGGATGTTCTTCAGAAAGTGTGAGCTGACACATCCCTCGGACACCGAAAACTGCCCTGGCGCCCGACCCCTTGCTCTGCAGGGAGCAAAAGCTCAGCCTGCTTCCGAGGATCGCTTCACCGACAGCAGGAGGTTTACAGGATATGGATTTTCTCACTCAGGCAGCTGCCTGTTGGTCAGGGTTAGGGTGAGGGTTAGCTGCCCGCTGCCGGTGCTGCGTGGAGCAGGAAGGAGCCGTCTCTCAGCGCCCGTGGGGTCACGGGCAGAGAGGTTTGCCGGCCACGGTGCCCACACCGTTCAACACCAGTCGGCAATGCCTGATCCTCCAAACCACGGCTTGGTCTCCTTCCTCACCCTGCTGGATTTAGCACACAGCAAACACAGCTGAGGAGGCAGAATGAGATCATCCACAGAGTTCACAGAATCAGAGAACGGTTTAGGTTGAAAGGGACCTTAAAGATCATCCAGTTCCAACCCGCTGCCCTGGGCAGGGCCACCTCCCACCAGCCCAGGTTGCTCCGAGCCCCGTCCAACCTGGCCTTGAACACCTCCAGGGATGGGGCAGCCACAGCTTCTCGGGGCAACCTGCGCCAGGGGCTCACCACCCGCACAGCCAAGTAGTTCTTCCTCACATCTCCTCCCAATCCCCCCTCTGTCAGTGTCCAACCGTTGCCCCTCGTCCCACGGCTCCCCTCCCTGAGCCAGAGTCCCTCCCCAGCTCTCCTGGAGCCCCTTTAGGCACTGGAAGGGGCTCGGAGGTCTCCGCGGAGCCTTCTCTTCTCCAGGCTGAACCCCCCCAACTCTCCCAGCCTGTCCTCCCAGCAGAGGGGCTCAAGCCCTCGCAGCATCTCGGGGGCCTCCTCTGGCCCCGCTCCACCAGGGCCATGGCTCTTTTCCCCCCCTAGCACCCCCGAGCCCTTCTGGGCAGGGCTGCTCTCCATCCCTCCATCCCCAGCCTGTGCTGGGACCGGGGGCTGCCCCCACCCCGGAGCGGGACCCTGCGCTTGGCCCGGCTCAGCCCCGTGAGCTTCACACGGGGCCACCTCTCAGCCTGCCCCGGTCCCTCTGGACGCCATCCCCTCCCTCAGGGGTGTCACTGCCCCACACAGTTCGGTGTCACCCCGAGGGCGCCCTCGGCCCCACTGTCCCCATCACTGATGGAGATACTGAACCGTACTGGTCCCAGTGCGGACCCCTGAGGGGCACCGCCGGTCCCCGCTCTCCGCCCGGACACGGAGCCGTTGCCCGCCCCGCTCTGGGCGCCACCACCCGAACCTGCAGAAGGTTTAATTTTAAGTTCAAACCCCGCTTGAGCTGACAGGGCCCGGCGGGGAATGGCAGCGCCGTCCCGGCGTGCCCCGCGCGGCGCGCTGAGGCGCCGCCTGGGCCGGACTACAGCTCCCAGCATGCCCCGCGCGGACCAGGCACGCCCGGGCTTACAGCGCCGTGCGCAATGCACGCTGGGAGTTGTAGTCCGCTCCGGGCGGCTCCGGCGTCCTCCGAGGGGCCGGGTGGGCGCGGGCTTACCGGCGTTTCCCGCTCTCGGTCCCGGCGGGGCCTCCTCGCCGCGAACAGCGCCTTCAAGCTCGGGGCGTTTGTAAAGGCAGGCGTCTCCGGGGAAAGCTCGAGGAGGGCGAGTGCGCCTCGGCCGCCGTCCGCCGTTTGGCGCCGGCCCACCGGGCCTCCGCCCACCTCGACATGGCCCCGACTGCTCGGGACGGAGCGAGCGGCTGAGCGAGACCTGGGAGTCCCCCGGGGCGGGCGGGCGGGCGAGCGAGCGGGCGACTGTCTCCTCCAGCACCGGACGACAACAAGCGGCGAGGCCCCACCCGAGCGGCGGCTGACAGCCCCGCTCCTCCCCATTGGAGGGCGCCGCTGGCAATCGCCGCCGATCTCGACTGCTATTGGCTCAGGGCGACGTCAGTCAAGACGGCGCGCCCGCCCTCCGCGGGGCCGGGCCCCCCGCCCCTCCCACAGGCTGAGCGCTCGGGGTTCTGATTGGCTGCCGGGGACAAAGACGGGGGGAGCGGCTGTCAATCACCCGTCTCGGGCTCTCCCGTCCGGCGAGAAACGCGCCCCTGCGTCCGAACGTTCCGCTGCCGGTCCAGCGGGAAACACGCCCCCGCGGAACTCTCGGACGCGGGATCGCGTTTCCCGCCGGACCCCGCGGGAGGGCGGAAGTACCGGCGGAAGCGGAGGGAGGCGGCGGCGGCGGTGATGGCTCTGCCCGGTGCCCCCGCCCCGGCTCCGGCCGCGGCCCCGGCGCCGCCGCCGCCCACCGTGCTGATGGCTGTGCGGGGGGGGCTGGCGGGGCCCTCCCGCGTCCCGCCGTTACCCGCCGCCGCCGCGCTCCGCCTGCAGCTCAGCGTCGACCCAGCGGCCGACGGGCAGCGACACTTCCGCCTCGGCCTGCGGCACACGGAGGCGGCCGGCGGCGCGGTGAGACCTGGGAGGACCCGGGGATGGTGGAGAGGGGGGGTGTCGTCCGGTGTGCGGGGACAGCCGGGACCCCCTGCCCTGGGCAGGGACATCTTCACCGGGACCGGGTTGCTCAGAGCCCCGTCCGACCCGGCCTGGAACACCTCCAGGGATGGGGCAGCCACAGCTTCTCGGGGCAACCTGCGCCAGGGGCTCACCGCCCTCAGAGTGAAGAATTTCTTCCTAATATCTCATCTAAATCTCCCCTCTTCCAGTTTGANTGCCCCTCGTCCCACGGCTCCCCTCCCTGAGCCAGAGTCCCTCCCCAGCTCTCCTGGAGCCCCTTTAGGCACTGGAAGGGGCTGGGAGGTCTCCGCGGAGCCTTCTCTTCTCCAGGCTGAACCCCCCCAACTCTCCCAGCCTGTCCTCCCAGCAGAGGGGCTCCAGCCCTGGCAGCATCTCGGGGGCCTCCTCTGGCCCCGCTCCACCAGGGCCATGTCTCTGCTGTGCTGAGGCCCCCGAGCTGGAGGCAGCCCTGCAGGGGGGTCTCCCCAGAGCAGAGCAGAGCAGAGGGGTCTGTCCTGGTTTAACCATGGTCGGCAGCTCAGCCCCACGCAGCCGCTCGCTCACGCCCCCGCCATAGGATGGGGTGAGAATCAGAAGGGTAAAAGATTAAACTCATGGGTTGAGGTAAAGACAGTTTAATAAGTAAAGCAAAGCCATACACATGAGCAAAGCAGAACAAGGAATTCATTCCCTGCTCCCCGTCACAGGTGGGCGTTCAGCCATCTCCAGGCCAGCAGGGCTCCGTCACAGTGACTTGAGAATACAAACGCCATCACTCCAAACGTCTCCCCCGTCCTTCTTCCCCCAGCGTTACATGCTGAGCATGACGCCGTATGGTATGGACTGTCCCTGGGGTCAGTTAGAATCAGAACTGTTGAGGTTGGAAGGGACCTTTAAGATCACTGAGTCCCACCATCAACCTAACACTGCCAAAGCCACCGCTAAACCATGTCCCTGAATGTCCCGACCATGTCCCATTCGGGGTCAGCTCTCCCGGCTCTGTCCCCTCCCGGCTCCTTGTGCCCCCCAGCCCTCGCTGTGGGGTGGGGTGAGGAGCAGAACCGGCCTTGACTGCCCAGCAACAACTAAAACCACCAGTGGACTATCGGCGGTATTCCCATCCCAAACCCAAAGCGCAGCCCCGCACCAGCTCTGAGCAGGAACGCCAGCCCCATCCCGGCGGAAAGCATGGCCAGGGGACCGCGAGGCACGGACTGGGGGAGCAAAGTCCCTCCCGCAGTCAGAGAAGATCAGGTTGGAGACCACCTGAGGAACCTGAACACACAGAAGTGTGTGGGACCGGGCAAGACGCATCCCGGAGTCCCGAGGGAACCGGCTGATGCCGTTGCCAAGCCCCTCGCCATGACATTTGAGAAGTTGTGGCAGTCGAGTGACGTCCCCGGTGCCTGGAAAAAGCGAAATATCGCACCCGTTTTTAGCAGGGGTGGAAAGGAGGGCGGTGGGAACTACCGCCCTGTCAGCCTGACCCCTCTCCCAGGGAAGATCGTGGATCGGATCCTCCCAGAAGCTGTGCCAAGGCACAGGGAGGGGATTTGGGACAGCCAAGGGCCGGTCCTGCCTGGCCACCCTGGTGGCCAGCTGTGAGGGAGTGACTACCTCAGGGGCCAGGGAAGAGCACGGGTGTCGTCTGTCTGCGCTTCTGTGGGGCTTTTGACATAGTCCCCCAGAACATCCCATTCTCTGAATGGGGGAGAGATGGGTTTGATGGATGAGGAATTGGTTGGACGGCGGCATCCAGAGTGGGGTGGGCAACAGCTCCGTGTCCAGATGGAGAGCGATGACCGGTGGTGTCCCTCAGGGTCCATACTGGGACCAGTACGGTTCAATATCTCCATCAGTGACGTGGACAGTGGGGCTGAGGGTGCCCTCAGCGGGTTTGTGGGTGACACCGAGTCGTGGTCAGCTCTCCCGGCCATGTCCCAGCCCCGTGTGCCCCGCAGCCCTCACTGGCGGGGGGAGGTGAGGAGAGAAAAGGCCCCGATGCTGCGTCCTGAGTTCAGCTGGGACAGAGTTCATTTCTTCCCAGTAGCTGATACAGTGCTGCTTTGCATTTAGGATGAGAATAACAGCTATAAATTCCATCTGGCGCACTCCAGTCAAACCTGTTGTCGTCCCGAAGCCACGGTGGGTGTGGGGAATGTGCTGGTTTTGGCTGGGGTAGAGTTAATTTTCTCCCTTTTAGCTGGTTTGGATTTGTGCTGGAAATGGTGTCGGTGGCACAGGGACGTTTCCGTCACTGCTGAGCCCCGCTTGCGCGGAGTCGAGCTGCTCTCACCCCACCCCGCAGCGAGGGCTGGGGGGGACACGGCCGGGAGAGCCGACCCCGACTGCCCACAGGGATGTTCCAGACCCTGCGGCGTCGTGCTCGGCATATAAAGCTGGGGAAGGAGGAGGAAGAGGGGGGACATTCGGAATGATGGTGTTTGTCTTCCCAAGTCGCCGTGATGGAGCCCGGCTTTCTCAACCCACGAGTCTTCTCGCTTTTACCCTTCTGACTCTCTCCCCCATTGCTCCGGCGGGGAGTGAGTGAGCGAGCGGCTGCGTGGGGCTGAGCTGCCGTCCGGGGCTAAACCGCGACAGCGGAGAATCCCCCCCCCCTTGCCCTGCTGGCCACGCTGCCGGGGATGCAGCCCGGGATGCCGGGGTCTCGCTGGGCTGCCGGCGCACGTTGCCGGCTCCTGGCCAGCTTTCCCCCCCCNACCCCCGAGCCCTTCTGGGCAGGGCTGCTCTCCATCCCCCCATCCCCAGCCTGTGCTGGGACCGGGGGCTGCCCCCACCCCGGAGCGGGACCCTGCGCTTGGCCCGGCTCAGCCCCGTGAGCTTCACACGGGGCCACCTCTCAGCCTGCCTGGGTCCCCGTTTCAGGAGCAGACCCACTCCTGGCTGATTTTCCCCCGATTTGCTCAGCCCCAGGGGTGGCTGCAGATGTGCCGAGCCGTGCCTGATGTGCCGAGACCAGGCTGCACCGCCGAGCCCCCGCTGCCCCGCTCTCGGGGTGCCTCTCCTCTCCTCCCCGCTCCGGTGCTGGGAATATTCCCCCTCCACGTCTCCGCTCCCAGCACCCTGGGGGGCATCAAGAAGAGCGTGGCCAGCAGGGCGAGGGAGGTCATCCTCCCCCTCTGCTCTGCCCTGGGGAGGCCACATCTGGAGCACTGTGTCCAGTTCTGGGCTCCCCGGGTCAAGAAGGACAGGGAACTGCTGGAGAGGGTCCAGCAAAGG
>VUYV01000991.1:14343-24837 GCA_008711295.1 Anarhynchus alexandrinus | reverse complement strand
CCATCTCAACCTGAGGAGGGCCTTCTCTCCTGTGCGGGTGGCAGAGCACTGGCACAGGCTGCCCAGAGAGGTGGGGGAGTCTCCCCCTCTGGAGCCATTCCAAACCCGCCTGGACGCCGTCCTGTGCCACTGCTGGAGGTGCCCCTGCTCTGGCAGGGGATGGCACTGGGGGAGCTCCAGAGGGCCCTTCCAACCCCCACCAGTCTGTGATGCTGTGATTCTGTAATCGTTATGGTTGGAAAAGACCTCTAAGATCACCGATTCCAACCATGAACCCAACGCTGCCACGTCACCACTGACCCACGTCCCTCAGCACCACCTCTGCCCGTCTGTTGAACACCTCCAGGGGTGGCGACTCCCCCACTGCCCTGGGCAGCCTCTGCCAGTGCTCCACAGCCCTTCCCGGGAAGAAATGTCTCCCCATCTCCAATCTAAACCTCCCCTGGCGCAGCTCGAGGCCGTTTCTTCTTGGCTTTGTGTGGAGCAAGCCAGGCCGGGGCTGCTCCTGCCGACTCTGCCGCGCGGCGTGGCAGCAACCGGGCACAGCGCTGCGCTTTGTGCAGCTCCAGCCCTGTAAGTGCCGTGTAAAACCCGGGCAGAGAGGCTGATGGTGGCGGGGAGGTGGCTCACGCTCCCCATCCGGTTATGGTTCGTGCCGCCACGGCACACACCGGCTGCTCAGCCGTCACCGCAGGCGCTCCTGTGGTGAGCTTGCACCTCGGTTTCGGTTTTGGGGCTGCGGCACGTGCCTGCCGGAGCGGCGTGAAGTTGCGTGCGAGCGACGGGATGAGGCGAGAGGCAGCGCGAGAGGGAAGCGCGGTCCCTGGCCGGGCTCCCCGGAGCCTGGACCTGATCCCCCCTCTCTCCTTCTCCCCTCTCAAGGTCGAAGCGCTGCGGGGAGCGGTGGCACACGGCAGCTGAGCCGTCCTCCCCACCGGAGCGTGGCGTTGAGCCCGTCTGCCCCCGGGAGACGCGTGCCACCCGTCCCAGCCTCGCCGGGGCCGCATTCCCTCCTGGCTCTGGCACAGAAGGCAGCGCCGGGTCGGCCCCGGGTGGCAAACGGTGTCGGACCAGCTGCTCTGCCCGGCGGCTAATCTTACCGGCCTCCGCTTGCCGCGGCGGTGTTAATCCCGCGGTGCGTTGCCGTCCGCCCGCCCTGGCCCGTTGTACTGGCAGGGCTCTGGCACGGGATCCCTGCCCGGGATCAATCCGGCAGGCAGCTCCTGCAGGAAGGGAATCGGCTCTTGGTCCGGCCGGAGGAGCCTCCGCCGGCTCCGGGACCTGCTCAGCCCTCGGAGGGCTGTGAGCTGGGAGGGGGACGATGTTGCGGGTCCGATGTCCTCTCCTCTGACGCAGTCTCCTCGTCCTCAGGAGAGCTTCAACAGCCGAAATCCCCCGTCCCAGCCCCGGGCTGGTCGCTCGGCGGCTCCCAGACCCGGCGAAGGTGGAGGAGGAGGTGCCCGTTTGGCTGCAGGTAGCCGTGGCCAGCGGCTCCGCAGCCCGTGCAGCCCACCTCCCCGCTCCCACCGCCTCCCTTGTCCCCCCCTGCCATCCCCTGGGGACGGGGGCTGCTCCCCTGGGTGCCCCTCGGCACCGCGGCGGGGGCTGGCCGCTCTGGGCACCCCGCAAATCGGACCCGTGTTTTTCTGGGTGTTTTCCAGAGGGATTGGAGCGTTCCCTTCCTCCCTCCCTTTGATTCCTCCCCCCGGGAGCATCCTTTTTCCCGGGACGCGGGTGCGGAGGACCCCCGGGAGCTCCTCCGGGGTTAGTTTTACCCTCCGGGCTGACAAATCAAAGAGAAAGCTGTGCCCGGGGTGGAGCTTTTCACAGCTTCTCTCTTCCTCCCCCCCCAATTCCCCTAATCCTGGTGTTGGGACAGGGGGCAGCGGGTCGAGGGGGACTCGGCGGGGCTTGGAACTGGGGCGAAAGGCGAAGAAACCAACGGTTTGTCTCAAACTTCCTTCCAACCTCCTCCGTCCCCGTCCCCGTCCGGGGCAGGCAGCGCGTAGAGAGGGACAGAAGGACAGAAGCGGCGCTTGCCTGCTTCCTGCTCGCTGCCTGCGGCCGCAGGTGCCTGCGCAGAGCCCTGCCTTCCCTGCCCCGGCTCCTCCCGAGCTGCCATTTTACCAGAAGCAGAATAGAAAGCTCCGGCGTGAAGCCAAGACCGGTGTCGGCCGGGGAGGTGGGGGCGGGGGGAGAGCGGGGCCGGGGCACCCCGAGGACGGCCGGGGCTCTCCTGCGAGGCTGGTGCTGCGCGGGGAGCTGGCAGCGACGGGGGGGGACGGGGAAAGCACCCCGAGGTGCGTGCGTGTGTGCGTGCGTGGGGAAGGGGTTTCCCAAAGCTCGTAAAAGGGGGAAGGAACTGGCTTCCCCCGCGAGCTGGCGTCACGGAGCCCCAGCCGTCCCAGATGTCTCCCGCGCTTTGGTTTTGAGCGAGGGGGAGAGGCCGACGCGGGAGAAGGGGTGTGTTTAGTTGTGTGGGTACCCCGGGAGGGACGGTGTGTCCTGCAGGAGAGACGGGGAGGGGTCTCCATCAGGGAGGGGAGCCGTGGGACGAGGGGCAACGGTTGGACACTGACAGAGGGGGGATTGGGAGGAGATGTGAGGAAGAACTTCTTGGCTGTGCGGGCGGTGAGCCCCTGGCGCAGGTTGCCCCGAGAAGCTGTGGCTGCCCCATCCCTGGAGGTGTTCAAGGCCAGGTTGGAGGGGGCTCTGAGCAACCTGGGCTGGTGGGAGGTGGCCCTGCCCAGGGCAGGGGGGCACTCGATGGCCTTTAAGGTCCCTTCAACCCAAACCATTGGGTGATTCTATGAAGCCGTTATGGAGGAGAGGGACCGCCCCGTGTCCCCAGGTCCTGGCCCAGACGCCGTGCCGGGGCGGTTGTCCCCTTACTCAGTGCACCGTCCGCGTGCAACACATCCTCGTCCCGGCTCCGTCGTGGCGTGACCCTCTCGTCCTTCTGCTTCCCCCAGAACATCGCCGAGTACGACCTCAAGGACATCTCGTACAAGGTGAGGAGCCCCACGTGCCACGAGCTGACGGTCCTCGGCTCCTTGGACGAGCCCATGGTGTTTAACTTCGAGGAGGAGCGGGAGGCGCAGAAGTGGTGGACGATCGTGAGCAGCTCCCTGCGGGAGGTGCAGAAAGGTGAGTGGGGGCCGGGGGCTGCCCGCGGGCTGGCGGGGATTCCCCGGCTGATGGACCCGGATTCCCCGGCTGATGGACCCAACAGGGAGACGAGCCTGGGGCTGTCCTGCTGCAGAATAACGCGGGTGTGCGATACCGCCGGCTTTCGGCTCCCCGAGTGCCGGGGCAGCACCTCAGCCCCTTCCTTCTCCGGGATGTTAACCCCTGCACATCCAGAGAGGGATGTTGGGAGGGTTCCTGCGTGCGCTGGAGCATCCGAGGGGGTGGAGGAGACCCCAGGAAACAGGAGGCGGTGTGGGGTGGGACGTGGGAAGAGGGTTGATGGTCCCAGTCCTATATTTGGGGAGGGAGCTGCTCGCTTGAAGGGAGAAACGCAGCACCGTGGAGCTGGAGGAGCGTGGTGCATCGCTGATCCCTCACCCCAACAGTCCTGGAGTTGGGGGGAGCAGTGGCCAAAGGCTTCGCAGGGACGGTGGGCTGTCACCAACGCGGCTCTCTGGGCTCCGTCAGCCCTTGGGACGTGGATTAGGGTCGCTGTTACCTTCTCCTAAAGCGACCGCGCGTAGCTCAGGGCTTCCCGGTGCGTCTTCTCCCCGTGGTGCGAGTGTGGAGCTCTTTGGGGAGGACAGTGGGTGACGGTCGCCGCCGGGGGGTGGCACTGCCCTGTCCTGATGTGTTCCTGCCGTCCCTCAGCCTTGGACAGCACGCTGGCGTCCCAGGCCCCGTCCCCGCCCGCGGCTGCCGGCGGCGTCTCTGCAGATCCGGATGCGGACGCAGCTCTATCCTCGGAGCTCTCCGAGACAGGTACGTGAGGGGGAGGGTTCCTCGGCTCTTTTTTTCTAGGCACTGGCACAGGTTGCCCCGAGAGGCTGTTGAGGCCCCATCCCTGGAGGTGTTCAAGGCCAGGCTGGAGGTGGCCTTGGGCAACCTGGGCTGGTGGGAGGTGTCCCTGCCTATGGCAGGGGGGTTGGACCTCGATGGTCTTCAAGGTCCTTTCCAACCTCAACCATTCTATAATTCTATGATTCTATGATTTTGCTGTCGCGGGAGTTACCAGCCCTCCGCGCAGGCAGGCTCCCACCCGGGTCCAGCTGCTCCCCCTGGGGCTGACAGTGAGCTCGTTTATCGTGGAATCGTGGAGTCACTGAGGTCGGAAAAGACCTCTAAGATCACCGATTCCAACCAAAAACCCGACGCTGCCACGTCACCGCTGACCCACGTCCCTCAGCACCACCTCTGCCCCTCTGTTGAACACCTCCAGGGGTGGCGACTCCCCTACTGCCCTGGGCAGCCTCTGCCAGTGCTCCACAGCCCTTTCCGGGAAGAAATGTCTCCCCATCTCCAATCTAAACCTCCCCTGGCGCAGCTCGAGGCCGTTTCCCCTCGTCCTGTTCCTCGGGAGCAGAGCCCGACCCCCCCTCGCCACCCCCTCCTTTCAGGGAGCTGTCGGGAGCGAGAAGGTCTCCCCTCAGCCTCCTCTTCTCCAGGCTGAGCACCCCCAGGTCCCTCAGCCGCTCCCCATCAGACGTGTGCTCCAGAGCCCTCACAGCTCCGGTGCCCTTCTCTGGACGCGCTCCGGCCCCTCAATGTCCTTCTTGCCGTGAGGGGCCCAAAACTGAGCACAGCCCTCGAGGTGGACCCTCACCAGTGCCGAGGACAGGGGGACCATCACTGCCCCGGTCCCGCTGGCCGCACTATTGCTGACACAGGCCAGGATGCCGTTGGCCGCCTTGGCCACCTGTGAAACTCTGTCCCTGCTGTTTCCATGCCGAACTGAACCAGATTTGCTGTTTCTAGATGTGAGGCTGCGGCACAGGCAGCCTCGGGCCCCTCTGCGTGCCGGCTTTGCCGGCGCCGCGGGTGGCAGCGGCTGCGCCGTGCCCCGGGGAGGGGGTTTGCAGAGCGGCCGCTGTTCACGGTTCTCCCTCTCCGCCCCGCCGCAGAGGACCTGGCGCTCCATCTCGCCCAGGCCATCGAGTACGGGGACGAGGAGGTGGCCTCGCAGTGTGCCGTGGCCCTGGCGCGCCAGCAAGCCACCCTCAGCATCCTCCTGAAGGAGTCCAACTACCCCACGGACGATATCAGGTGAGGACCCTCGGGCCGTCACGGTTTGGGAGCCGAGATGAGCGCGCCTCCTCTTCCTCCGCGTCCTGCCCGGCTCAGGGATGGAGCCGTGGGTCCCGCGCCGGGGCTCTGCGCTCCTCTGCGGGCAGACGGACGGATGGACGTTTGGGTCTCTTTCCCCACCTCCCTGGGCTGTGCTGCCCTCGGAGCTGTCTTTTTCACGTGGTTTTTTGCCTGTAGCGGTGACGGTCCGGGGCGTTTGCGTGTCCGTCGGGGGCCGGCAGAGCCAACCCAGCCTCCCGCAGTCCCTGGAGCAGAGCTGCTCCGGGAATTCCTCCACCCATCGCTTGGGATCGGTCCTGGCAGGAGAGGGAGAGGGGCGGCCGGTGCTGGGGAAGCCCCGGCTTTCCCGCGGGGATGTGATGTTGGGGGCTATGGTGTAGGGGAGAACTTTGTAGAGTAGGGTAGATGGTTGGACTCGATGATCCCAAGGGTCTCTTCCAACCCAGACAGTTCTATGATTCTATGTGATATCCCGGGATTTGTACATCTTCCCGGGAGGAAGGAGAGGGGGGATATGGGGGCAGGGTGTTGGATGCGACCAGAAAGCCAGGAATCCCGAGGGTGAGCCACTCCGGCCTCACGGCACAGCAGGGACCCGATCCTGCGGGGTCTTCAGGCTGAGCTGGAGCGCCGCCGTGCCCCTCTGCGCTGTGACGGGGCTGTCACCAGCTCCCGGGACGGCATTGCCCTGTCTGGGGGACGCGGGGACGCCCCACCGGCAGCCTCCCTCGGTCCCCGCTGCTCTCTGTGTGGGGACCCGCTCCGGAGAGCGCTGCCGCCTTGTAAAAAGCCTCCAGGAAAGGTTAAACCACTAATTTCATAACAAGACCCCGCGGTGGTCAGGATTAGACTGAGGGGACTCGTGGAGAAACGTCGGGAACTGGGAAGAGTTGTGTCTGAGTGCCCTGGAGGGGGTGGGTGAGCCGAAGGGCGCTGTGCCGGGAACGCCAAAACGCTTCCAAGCTCCCATAAAAGCCTTCGAGGAGGAAAGCGATGTGCCGTGGAGCGGGATCCTCCGCTGGGTCGGTGACCGGCCCAAAGGTGGGGGACGCAGGGCAGGAAGAGAGCGCCGTGTGTCCCGGCGGAGAGCGGAGGCGTCTGCGGAGACGGAGCTGCTCCGGGGACACACAGATGACCTGGAAACGTCGACGAGCCGCCAGGTCTGGACTTACAGATGGGACTTGTGGCTCCGAGCGCTTGAGCTCAGGGGTCGGTACTGGGACCTGTACTGTTCTACACCTTTGTCGGCGACATGGACAGTGGGGTCGAGGGCACCTCAGCGAGTTTGCCGATGACACTGTCCCACACGATATCCTGGTCTCTAAATTGAAGGGACGTGGATTCGACAAATGGACCACTCCATGGATAAAGAACCGGCTGGATGGTCGCACTCAAAGAGTTGTGGTCAACGGCTCGATGTCCCAGTGGAGAGCAGTGAGGAGTGGCGTTCCTCAGGGGTCGGTGCTGGGACCTGTACTGTTCAACAGCTTTGTCGGCGACATGGACAGTGGGGTGGAGTGCACCCTCAGCGAGTTTGCCGATGACACCGAGCTGTGTGGCGAGGTAGACACGCTGGAGGGGAGGGATGGCATCCAGANCCCCATCCCTGGAGGTGTTCAAGGCCAGGCTGGAGGTGGCCTTGGGCAACCTGGTCTGGTGGGAGGTGTCCCTGCCTATGGCAGGGGGGTTGGAACTCGATGGTCTTCAAGGTCCTTTCCAACCTAAACCATTCTATGGTTCTATGAACTCAACGCTGATAAACGCTGAACGGGGAAGGGGCTGGTGGGCAGAGGAGGCAGCGGACCTGGAAGGACCGCAGGTGGTTGAGGCAGCGCTGGTGGCACCGTTCAGCAGGAGCCGCAGCGTTCGGGGGCGTCGGGAGGAGGAACACACGGGAGATCCCAACGCTGCCTGCGGGTTTCTCCCTTAGCTCGTGGGCAATCCGGCTTCGGTCCCTCTGCGTCGGGTACGGGGAAGGGGTGGGGATGGTCAGAGGTGTGAAACGCCTTCGCAGGAGGAGAGCTGGAAAGGTTCGGGCTGCGGTCGGAAGGAGAGGCGGCTGCGGGGGGCGAGGGGGGTCTGGAGCGGAGAAGGGGAACGTTTCCTCGCGTGGCTGGGGACAGAGGGAGTAGGAGGCTCGGGGAGATCAGGAAGCACCAGATTTAAAGCCAATAAAAGGAAGTATTTTTTTTTCTCGCCGTACATAAGTACGTGGTGGAAGTCGTTGCTGAGACCGCGAGGATAAGGCTGGAATAGCAAAGAAACAAAACTGGGGGGGGGGAACAAGTTCCCCCTGAGCGTTAAAGGGGATGTTCGGGATGCAGAGCGAAGGCCGGGGGTGCCCGTCCCAGTTTCCTGGGACGTGATGCAGGAATTGTGGCTGGAAACCCCCTGTTAGACCCCGCGGGACCCCCCCGTGCGTGCGGCACCGCCGCCGCAGCTCAGAGCGTCATTACCCGGCGAGCGGCTGGTGCCGAGCGGCAATGCCGGGACCCCCCTGCCCCGGCGGCGGCAGCGCCGAGCCCGGCAGCCCTCCTCTGAGGGCGTCCCTCTCTCCTCTCCAGCATGAAGGTCGGCGTGGAGGACGCCACGTCTTCCGCCAGCATCACCATCAGGGTCCGCGCTCACACTACAATCGCGACGCTCAAGCAGCAGGTACGGAGCGGCGCGAGGGCATCGCCCCCGCCAGCCTGACGCCGGGGGCTGCGCGGGGGGGAGCCCCCCAGCCCGGGATGGGGACGGGAGCCCTGGGGTCCCCGCAGCCCCCTTTTTAAATCGCTCCTACCCGCGGTGTGGGAGCTGAGCTCTCCCACCCACCCTTCTCCCTTTTGCGGCTCTGCACCGGTTCTCCGGGCTCGCCGACGCGGGCCAGCGCGGCATCGGCCCCTGCCAGGCCGGCAGGCGGGGTGAGAAGCCGCGGGGAAGCCGTGGCTGCGGGCTCACCTCGGAGCTTCTCCTGCCGCCCAGGTCTTCCAGGATTACGGGTTCCACCCCTTGGTTCAGCGCTGGATCATCGGGCAGTGCCTGTGCGTGGACGAACGGACCGTTTCCTCCTACGGCATCCGCAGGGATGGCGACACCGCCTTCCTCTACCTGCTCTCGGCGAAGATGGCCGAGCTCACCGAGCAGCGCTACGAGGAGGACCAGGCGCAGGTCATGCTCAGATCCACCTCCTCGCCCGCCGACGACGCCGGCGAATGGCGCAAATACAACACCATGCCCAACATGTCTCCGAAGAAAGGTCTGGCTCTCCTCCGCCCTGCCGGCGGCCGCCGGTGGGGAGGGCAGCCTGGGTGCAGGGTGCCGGACGGAGCCGCGGGGATGGGGACCCCAACGTCGGGGCGCTGCTGTGCCCGGGGTTGGGGGGGGGTGAGGACGCGTGGGGTGCTGGGGGGAGGAGGTGTGGGGTGCTGGGGGGCTCTGGGCAGCACCTCGCTGGGCTGGAGGGGCAGGGCGGTCGCTCAGGTCCTGCTGCACCGGTAGAAAAGCCTCGAGCGGCTTCTCCGGGATGGAGCGGAGCCGATACCCTCCGCCTTGGGCAGTCACCGCGTGTCGGCACCCTCTGCGCTGCCCGGCGGGCTCGGGAAGAGCCTTCGTGGCCTCCCTGTTGGTTTTCCCTTTACCGAAAGCGGGGTGGCGAGAAGAGGTCCGGCGTGCGCCCTGGGCACTCCTCTTGTCCTGCACCGCGCGCCCTCGGGCTCCGTGGGACCGGGACCGGGCTCAGCGCTGGGAACCGATGGGCTGGAGCAGGGCTGGTCCCCGGGATCCATATTCCCTGCCCGGGGCCGGCCAGGGACGAGCGGCCCCTTCCCTGGAGAGACGAGGTTCCTCCCCGGCACGGCACGGCATGGCACGGCACGCTTTCGGCCAGACCTGGTCCCCGGGCTGGCTGTAACGTCCCTTTTCCCCGGCGTCGCTCTCCAGGCTGTGGGACCGAGGCGGGCGGGAAGATGGACGTGGGTGAGATCAGCCAGCACTTGGACACGCTGCAGATCGGCGACCTTTTCAGCGCCCAGCCCGCGCCCGCTGCCGCCGGTCTGCCCTCGCCCGTGCAGGTACGTGGCCCACGCTGCACCTCCCCCGTCGCCACCCTGCTCTGTCCCCCGGGGTCCTCCCTTTTTCCCAGCCTGGGAAGCTCCCTCCGTGTCCCATCCCCCCTTCCTTCCCTCTCTCCGAAGCATTTTTGCTCCGGCTTCTGCATCTCTCTCCTGTCCCCGCAGGCGGGCTGGTCCTGTCCGAAATGCACCTTCATCAACAAGCCCACGCGGCCGGGCTGCGAGATGTGCAGCACGGACCGCCCCGAAGACTACGTGGTCCCCGGCAGCTACAAGCCGGACGAGACGGAGCTGTGGAGGATGCAGCAGGAGCAGGAGGGCATCCTGCAGTACCAGCAGGTAAGGGGGCTCGCCGGGCACCCCGCACCCCGCGCTCGAGGCCGGACCCGGGGAGGATCGGGCATCGGCGGGGTTCGGAGGCGTCGCGGGCAGACGGACCCTGTTCTGCTCTGGGAATCGGGCCGGGAAGGAGAGGCAGACACCCCGAGGGGCAGCACCGGGGGGGGGCTGTTGCAGCCCCCTTGGGTCCCCCTGCGGCGGGGCAGGCGCTGCCTGCCCGTGCGCCCCGAGGATGCGCGGAGGTGCTGCATCGTCAGCGCGGCGTCTTCTGGCTGTTGGAGGAGATCAATGCCGCCGCCGCCGCCGCCGCCGGGATCTGACCGCGCTCGCCTGCGGCCGTGCGCGGGGCGATGTGTGTGGCGGGGCAGGGACCTGTGACCCCGCGGGCAGGGACCTGTGACCCCGCGGGCAGAGCGCGGCAGGACGCGGCACGGCGGTCCGGCAGGTCGTTCCTCTCTCGCCTTCGCTGCGCCGCGCGTCGTGCCGGCAGCCCCGTGCCGAGGAGCCGTCGGGCTGCGCTTTCTCCTCTTCCCCTTTCGTAGAAACGTGCCGGGGGGGGGCTCCGATGGGACCCGGCCCCGAGGTCGGAGCGCGCCGCGGGACTCGGGGACAGGGGGGAACCGCCGGCTCAGCCACTGACCGAACCTTCTCTTCTTTCTTTTTTCTCTTGTGCCGGGATCCCGCTAGGAAAAGGGAAGGAGAGAGGATGGCTCAGCTGCGCACTGCGTCCTGGGCTCGGGTTCCTTGGATGACTTCATCCACCTGTCCTCCGAATTCTGCTAGCCGCCCCGTGCCTGGCCCACCCGGACGCCCCGTCCTGCCCCCC
>VUYV01000990.1:28139-50058 GCA_008711295.1 Anarhynchus alexandrinus | reverse complement strand
AGGAGGCGATGTTCTTGTTGAGGATCTCGGTTTGCTCCTTCTCCAGCACTCGCACCTTCTGGACCTTGGGGTCAACATGTAGACCAAGGGCTGCCAGGAAGGCTCAGTTCAGGGTGACTTCTCAGACACCAGCAGACATGATGGAGGGGAACTAAAACATCTTTTGCCAACAAACACCCTGCTTTCACCAAGGAGATTTGCCACACCACCTTAGGAGCGCTCAGCACCAAAGCACCCTCCCAGCTGAGAGCTTCCAACCTGTAGGAAACGCTTCTATTCCCACCATTTCTGGAGGGAACTCTACTGCAGAGCCACTTCTTCGCTCAAAAGGTCTCAAGCAGGCTGCGCTGCTGGAAGGGATGTCACCACCAGAGCTTCCCCTTGACCCTCCTTCAGCTGCCATGCTCCAAACAGACAAAGCTGTGGCACAAAAACAGACCTTCCAACAGAGGATCAGCGTATTTCCTCTTTATATGTCTGCGAGGCACTGGGCTTGGTCGGAGAGGTGAAAAGAAAGCAACGCAAGCCAGCTGAAAGGGCTTGGTTCCTTGGCTGCCAGCCCGGCCTTTACTCCAGCAGATTTCAAACAGCTGTGGAGGCACAAAAAAAAATCCGAGAACTTGTTCCGGGGCCTTCAGGAGAGTGGTTTTTGTGGGGAACGAGGAAGGGAGGCTCCATGAGGACCTCCAGGACCAGCGTAAAGTGGCTGTCCTGGTCTGAGACACGGACCGGTTCCTGTTTCAGTTGATTCTGGCCCCGTAACAAACCCTCTAAAGATCAGGCAAGGCAGCAAACCTCAGCTGGGACAGATCTGCCACAAAGACAGTTATTGGCAAATGCAACGCACCATTTGTCCTCTCGTCTTTCACCAGGCTGTCACCTGTGAGCGGTGACTGCGCCGCGAATGGAGCCGGTCCTTCCTTTAGGTAGTGGTTTTCTACACAACCTGAAATTCACATCTCAGCCTGACCCGTAATTTACGGGAAAGTCAATTTGTCATTGGCCTGGAGGACAAGAGCAAGTTCGGGTGTGTGTGAGAGCGGGGCAGTGTCCCTTGCACAGGCCACAAGCCCTCTAGTGGCATTCTGTGGCCCTGTCTACCCCACCTTCATCAGGTCTGCCCAGCCAGCCCTGGCCCCCAGGCTACAGGAGGCGCAGACTTGCTTCAACCCATACTTCTAGTCAAGAGTGGATGTTGTCATGCCATGCCAAGCCATGCTGTGCCATGCCATGCTTTGCCGTGCCACACCAAGCCATACTGTGCCATGCCATGCCTTGTCGTGCCACGTCACGTCACGTCACGTAGACTTTCGGCCAGGCCTGATGGGCACCGGCAATAGAGCCGTCCAGAAAACGTGGACTGTGGGGTCGTGAGTGTAAACCTGAAGGAACATCAGCCCCTTCTTAGGGCAGAGCCAACGAGTGTGAGAGCAAGATGAAGGGCAGAGAAGCACCACCATCCAAACCAGAGTGGGGATGAGGAAGAAGAGGAGGAAGTTCGGTTGCCATCACCACCAGACACACACGATGTGGTCGCCGTAAGTTCTGCAAACACGGTTCTCCCCATCCCGGCTTTAGCTGGGAGAGCACTGGATGCAGTGGGGCCGGGAGGGAGCTGGAGGTGCACCACATCCGCTGGCAGCACTCGTCCAAGTCACCGGGCTGTGTGCGAGCAGATGTTTTGTTGAGAGAGGCGTAACGTGGGAGCAGCGCGGGGTTTGCTCGAGCACTCTCACAGAGGAGCGGGGCCGACGTCCAACAGGAGGAAACGGCTGGGACGAAAGGCGCTCGGCTGTTGGCGCAATCTCTACAGTCAAAGTTGAGGTGAACATTAACTTAGATGAAGGGCTCAAAGTCTCCTGTCAAGCCCCAGCTGATGCTCTAGGACATGGACTTCTTGGGATCCCGGGAAGCCAGTCAGCCAGAGTCACCGTGCTGGCGCAAGACGTCCCCGGAGACTGACAACAGAAGCAGTTCCCCTCGTGACGAATCCAAGGCAAGAGCAGCCGAAGAGGCAAGGACGGAGGTGGTTTAGCACCCGGAAGAAAAGAGCAGGAGGACGGCTTGCAAAAGCAAACACGAGAGCTCCGCGTTGCTCCTTGGCTCAGTTTCTTTGGTTGCCACGTAGCTTTAGGTGTGTTTGTCCATGCGTTTGCTTACAGAAGCTTTCAGGTCTTTGACCGTTGGGTTTTAAAAGTCCTTCCGAGCCCCGATACCTCGTGGTCATTGCTGCCGTCATGATCTGCTGGTTTCAGTCTCAGCTCTCAGTTTTCCAGTGAGTATTTGAGCTGGTTTTGAACTTAGACGGGTCGAGCTGGAGAGGGGTGGGCTGGGGGCGTTGCAGTCGCTGTTTGAAGAGTGGATGAGGGACCAAAGGATGCCGATTTCCCCGTTTAACCTCCCGTGACCTCTCTGCACCTCAGTTCCATCGCCCTGAACATCTCATCCTTCGGGGTCACGAGGGACTCCAGCGGCTCAGCAGACACGTGTCACGTCAACAGCAGTCTCAAGGGTGCGGAGGCAGATGACCTCTCCGCAGACAATGTTCCCATCCTTTCAGCAAAGCGGTGCCACTCGTAAAAGCAAATGCCTCCTGCTTGCCAGCTGCTGGCTGTCATACCCAGCACGACTACAGGGTGGGTGAGTCTCCTCCGTATTTGCACAGTGACCAACCCAAGGGAAGCAATCTTGGTAGCTTCTGAGGCCCTCCCACAATAAACATGATTAGCAACAATTAAAAACTCATTACAGCTCTAATTACAGCCAATATAATGCCACCTGGATTCATTCCCCAATAAGCTCATAAAATATGGCGCCTATTATATTTATTTCCATGTTCTAATGCGAAGAATATTGCACCACTCATGCCCTGAACCAGGTTACGTGATAGACATCTACCTGCTCTTCCTCTCCTTCCAGCAGCTTCCTGCGCGTGGCAATCTCAATGTCCGGGGCTGTCTTCACACTCAACAAGTCCTGATGTTCCTCCAGCGCGTGGCCAACCTCCTCTTTGGCCCCACTGAGGGCTCTGCAGCCTTCATCCACTGTGCTTTTGGCTTTGTGGAGGGTGAGGTCTCCTTTCTGTTCCACCTCAACGACGCTTGGTGGAAGGAAGTGTGCCCTGAGCCCCACCAGCTGCGGCCGAACTGTCCTCTGAGCCGTAGGGCATCTAACCACCGGTGGTCTTGCACTAAACCAGCTGGTGACCAGACAGGCCAGCAATCCCAGACTGTACCTCACAACCCCACGTTACTTGGACAGAGTGATGGAGACTCCGCGGTAAACGCGAGGAGTACGGAGTTTGCCATCTCAAGCCAGAAATGATCTGAAAACGCAGGCGGGTTCCAAGCAGGGCCCACAGGAGACTCCTGGGGGCAGATTTTGTACTCGCTCAGACAGCACATGTCCTTCTCTGTAGAAAACCAGAACTTACAAGCCAACAAAAAAATATATATATTCTGTATTCTTTATCCTCTGTGTCCAAAATGGCAACAGCTCTACCAGAAAGTATTGAAGAGTTGTCATTGCTCGATCACACTGAGGATGTTTCACAAGCAAATTCACTCATTTTAAGCAAAACAGGGCCCGTTGCTGCAAATATGGATTTACTTTTACGCTAGAGCGAGCAGCTAGCACAGTGCTCCCCGGAGCAGGTGAAGGGGAGCCCAGTCAATGAGCTGGTACGGTCTTTCATTCAAGCGTGATGTACTTGAGCAATTAGCATTAATCCCTTTTTCATGAGCACGGCAGATGGGACAGATAAACTCCGGCACCTCCATGTTGCAGCCTGGCCCCTCTCCAGGAAAAACTCCGGGAACATCTAAAAAGCCCGTGGGTTCCTGCAGGATGAAGCCTGCGCCTTTGGCTTGCTGGGTTTCAACCCACTGGAGATCTTCTTCACCCTCTCCGCCCTCCTCCCGAGGAAGTCCCCAGGAGTGCTCTGGGCCTTCGCACCGTATTGGTCCGTACCCGTCCTTGGACTCTTCGCTGGGATGAGGAAATAGGAGATGACTTCTGGGCCTCTCCCATCCCAAACTATAAATTTTAGAATCAGAAATGGCATTTTTTATTCAAACAAGAGAATAAGGTGTATTATCGCCAGGTATAAACATCAGATTAAGCAGTCAAGTGTGTCAACTGAAAGACTATTTGGAGGAGAATAAGAAAAGCGGATGAAAGTAACACTAGTTCAAATCACAGAATCATACAGTTGTCTAGGTTGGAAGGGACCTCGAAGATCATCAAGTCCAACCATCAACCCAACACTGCCAAAACCACCACTAAACCGTGTCCCTCAGCACCACGTCCACCCACACCTCCAGGGATGGCGGCTCCACCACTTCCCTGGGCAGCCCGGTCCAACGCTTGACAACCCTTTCTGTGAAGAACGTTTTCCTAATATCCATCCTAAACCTCGAGGCCGTTTCCTCTTGTCCTAATTACGGACTATCTTTTCTTCCTCGTTTGTTTTGTTCGTTTAGATGGCACGGGCTCTGCAATACAGATCTTCTCCATTTCCATACTTTTATCTGACAAGCACGGAGACTGCACCAGGGCCATGCGCACGCTGCAGTACAGTCAGGGTTGATTCACCCACTGGTCCGTCTCTCGCTCCTCCCGATGCCGGAGAAGAATCCAGCCAAGCATTAATCAAGTTAATTTGGTTGCAATGGGATGTTATTTGGAGAGGGCTGATGACTAACCCGGCTGGGCAATCTGGAGTTATAATAGCAGGTTGGAGGCTGTGTCTCATACTTTCACGCTGCTTTTTTTTTCATGAGTAATTTGTGTCCACGCAGCGTCTTCAGGCCTTCCCACCGCTCTCCTTTGAGGTGCGGGTGCCCGTGTAAGAGCCCTGCTCCTCAGATAGATGGTGCTGCTCGCCCTTGTCCCAGCCAGGTGTGGAGGATGACCACGCTTCATCAATGCGTTAACCACCCGCTGCAGACCTGTCGGTGGTGTCCACCCTCATCGAGGCCTCCCGGGCGCCCGGGTGGGAGCTGAGGACTGAGGTGCTTCGTGGTGGTGGTGGGTTGGCTGCATGTCCTCTTGGGATGACAGCTACGCCGAGGACCGGCGCTAACTGCCACATCCCGATGGCCGTGTTCAAACTGCCACGTCCCAACGGCAGTGGTCAAACCACCCCGGTCCAACTGCCACCTCCCAACTGTCATGTTCAAACCACCGCATCCCAACGGCTCTGCTCAAACCACCCCGTTCTGATGGCTGTGTTCAATTTGCCAGGTCCAACGGCTACATCCCAGTGGCCATGTTCAAACCTCCCAGTCCAAGTGCCACAACTGCCCTGTTCAGACCACCACGTTCAAACCATCGCATCCAGACAACCACGTACCAACTGCCACCATTCATGGCATGTCCCAACCCCAGTGTCCCCACTGATGGCGCTGAGGTGCCCATCAACCGAGGGCTGGACACTTCGTTCTGCTACGCTTGGGGTGAGCGCAATCCCCCCCACCTCATGGCCACCAGGTTGACATCGCACATTCCCTTCCTGTGCCACGCTCCCCACAGCCACGGCTCTCCCACCCCGCAGGGAGATGAGGAGTCTACTGTGGAGGAGCAAGACGGCACCTCCGAAGAGGAGAGAGAAAGGCCATCTTCCTCCTCCTCACCTCAACTGGGCAGTTCATGGCGCTCACCACAGGACCGAGCACCGTAGACATTGATGTTCCTTACAGCGAAGAACAAAGCGTGTTCCCCCTCCCCTGGGGACCGTTAAGTGATAAGACAACACAAAGATCTCTTTTCATCTGTCTGCAGTTTATTGGTAATGGAAGAACTCGGAGGAAAGGGGTGCTGGTAGAAAGCAACCATGCAGGAGGGTTCACGCAACAGAAGGTTTGCAATAAGGCCATACATACGTCAAGTGCGAAGGAGAAGAGGGAAAGGAATCTATAAAATATTAAAGCTGCCAAATTACTCCACCGAGGGAAGGTGGACATCTCCAGAGACCCGTTTCTCGCTCCTAAATCTGACTATGAGGCACTATGACGTTTCTTCTGCTTACATGAATTCCCCATATAGCTGAAACAAGCTGCTACCATGCAGGACACGCGGAAGTCGCAAGGGAAACACGGCCGTTGAAAAAGAGACCTTGAAAAGTGAAAGGAAAGAGCGGTTGCGTACGCGCTCCTCCTCAGCCAGCGCAGCACCGGGGGTAGCAGCGAGAAGCACAGCGGAAGATGCTCGGATGAGCTCTGCAGTCCCGGGTACCCACGAGGGAGATGTCCCATCCCTGGTACCCATGAGGGAGATGTCACATCCCTGGTACCCACGAGGGAGATGTCCCATCCCTGGTAACCCACGAGGGAGATGTCTCGTCCCTGGTAACCCACGAGGGAGATGTCTCGTCCCTGGTACCCACGAGGGAGATGTCCCATCCCTGGTACCCACGAGGGAGATGTCACATCCCTGGTAACCCACGAGGGAGATGTCTCGTCCCTGGAGACTGGTGGGGCTCTGCCGACGGGGTGGTGTTTCACCGCAAAGCTCCCCGTGGGCAGGGTGATTTAAGGAAGGGAGACAGTTCGTTTCTTTGCCGGGTACCAGTTCGGGGTGGAAGGGGCTCTGCTGCTGGCTGGAGGGAGGAGAAGATGCTTCTTTCCTTGGCGGGGGCTGAGGTCGGGGCTCAGTATTTCACACCTGAAGATTTGACCGTCGTGGTTGTGACACATCTCCGCACAGAGGAGGATCCACCCCCCGCCATGAAGTTGCCACCTCCGGAGCTGCACATCCTTCCACTTCCAGAAGAGAAGCCACCGCTGAGAATCCCTCCTCCCATTCCACAGCCGCCTCCGATGATGCTTCCTCCTCCGACCGCGCATACTCCTCCTCCCATGCCACTGCCGGCGCCGAAGCCGCCACCGCGGCCTCCAGCAATGGTGGTTCTGCCTACCACAGCTGCAAGAGAAGGACGGGCTCACTGTGCGTCACGCGACAACGGGGGAACCCCCACGAAACCCCGGGGGAAAGCCGTTCTGCGGAGAAGACGATGTACAGATACTTACAGACATTGATGTTGGATGGGTTGTCTCCACAGAGCCTGTGTAGGGAAAGGGAAGAAGTTGTCAATCGGACATAAGAGGAGGCAGTTAAGCTTCATGTGGTCTCCCAAGTACTCCTTCTATTTCCTGTTTCATGTAACATCCATCAAAACCACTGAGAAACATTCCCTGGGGGGACCTCCTTTCTATTTTGGGCTTAAAAACTTGGGGAAAAAAAATAAAGTAAATCAGATTCCAACACTAAATGGGCCGTGAGAGGTGAGACAGTGAGAGACAGTGCCTTGGTCAGGCCAACCTGAGAGCAGATCTCACCTGTTCTCCTCTCCCTCCAGCAGCTTCCTGTACATGGCAATCTCCACGTCCAGCGCAATCTTGATGTTCAGCAGCTCCTGGTACTCCTTCAGCAAGCGAGCCAGCTCCTCCTTGTCTTTGCTCAGGGCACATTCCAGCTCTTCCAGTTTCCTCCGAGCATCCTTGAGGGCCATCTCGCCCCTCTCCTCAGCTTCAGCAATGGCTGACTGCAGCTGATGGTTCTGAGAAAAAGAAGAGCAGTTCCTCAGTTCCCTTCTGCACACCCTCCACTGGAGAAGCCCTCAGGGCACAAACTCCACGGGACATGAGCAGGAACCATCAATCTCCTCCAAAGGATCTGAACTTCGAGGACTACGTGTCCCTCACACTGTCCGTAGCACACCACCAGCTCATTCGTGACACAGCCTGATGCCATCACGCAACGAGATGCTGAGGAACCCCTACCTGCTTCTTCACGTTCTCAATCTCAGCCCGCAGCCTCTGGACGTTCCGGGTCAACTCCTGGATCTCTATCTTGGTGTTGCGCAGGCTGTCCCCGTGCCTTCCAGCAGTGCTCTGCAGCTCTTCATACTGGTGGCATGGAGACAAAGCGACCCATCAGTGACACAACCAACCAAGAACTCAGGCAGTTCCCTCGTGCCGTGGCCAGGGAGCCAGGGATCACCAAGAGTGTCCCAGGTGCCTTGACGTCTTCCCAACTCACCCTGCTCTGGTACCAAGCCTCGGCTTCAGCTCTGCTGTTCTGCGCGATCTGCTCATACTGGCGCCTGACCTCCTCGATGATGCTGTCCAGATCCAGGTGCCGGTTGTTGTCCATGGACACCACCACAGACAGGTCCCGGCTGATCGTCTGCATCTGAGCCAGTTCCTACAACCAAGACAGGAGTTAGCCTGACCACCTGAGGAGGGGAGAAAAGAGCAGCAGCTCCAAACAGCCTCTCCAGACCAAACCCACACGGGCACCCAGGCCAACCTCAGTGTCTTTGGCCACCACACGCCTCATTGCTACTCCAGCCAGCAAAGTGTAAGAAAGAGCTCCTACCTCCTCGTAGATGCACCTCAGGAAGTTGATTTCATCAGTGAGAGCTCCCACCTTGGCTTCCAACTCCACTTTGGTCATGTAGGCACAGTCCACATCCTAAAGGAAAGACCACGCAGGTAGGCAACGACTTCCTCCCATCCCAGAAGAGCCAACGCCTCCTGGGGAAGCTGCCCATCTCGGTGCTGCCTCCTTCCAGTGTCTTTGCCGCCTGTGCCCCCACACCCCCTCTCTCCACGCGCCTCTGACTCACCTTCTTGAGCACCACAAACTCGTTCTCAGCAGCGGTGCGCCTGTTGATTTCCTCTTCGTACCTGTTGAAGGGGACAAGAGAAGAGGAGTCTCTTGGACTGCTCTTGAGTCAACCAGCAGAACCCCCCTTCCCTCCATGGCACCCTCAGTCCCATTTCCAGAGAGCTCCAGAGGAACTCTGGAACTCAGGAAGACTTACTTGGTTTTGTACTCCTCCACGTATTGCCGCATGTTCTGCAGTTCCGACTCCAGCTGTCCCCTCTGCCCCAAAAGAGACTCCAGTCTCCTCCTCAGGTTCTGGATGTAATTTTCAAAGATGACATCCAGGTTCTTCCTCGGCCCCGAAGGCCCTTGCTGTTGGAGGAGCTCCCACTTGGTGGAGAGGACCTTGTTCTGTTGCTCCAGGAAGCGGACCTGAAAGCCCACAAAGGGGTGTGTGAGATATTCACCCGGGGAGACCTCTCATTCCTCAAACCTCCTGCTTGCTTGGGAGGCCAAGGGAATCATTTCCCAAATCCTCAACGCGACCATGGCTAGTTGAAAGCCACTTTTCCTCAAGGAAGATTCCTCCCTTCTTTCTCCTCTTTTTTCAATTTTTCTTGAATTTCTCCTCTTTTCCCCTCTTACACTTCTGCTCTTTTTTGATTATCTACTTGAACAATGATGTTCCAGATTCACAGATTGTTGACATTTCCAATTGTAAATTTTGATCTACATTAATTTGCAGAAGCTTCAGGACAATTTTGTCCTTCCAGTGACCGAAATCCCATTTGCCTCAATACCAGAGAACGTTCCTCTTATCAGATACAAATGGTATTCAATACATAATGTCATATATTAAAAAAACTACGAAACACGTTTATAACCAGTGTTCTCCCAGTGCAGACAGTCTAAAGAATACTCATCTGTACTTGAACTGAAATAAGGAACGGCGAGGAAATAACTGAAATCTCATTCCTACAGTCTAAGTTCCTTGAGAAGAAACTGTCCTCGATTAAGGACAGACTTAAAGAACCACTTAGGATAACTGCGTATGTCATGATCGCTTTGGCCCGACTGCACAGAGAACACCGGAGAGACAAGCTCAGGAGGAATTTGGATCAACCAAACCTAGAGAAAGTCCTCTGGTTTCTCTGCGGATGTAAAACTTGCACATTTTCTTAGGAGGACTCAACGAAAGCCCTACCAGCCTTCCAGACCTGCCAACACTGAGCTGAGACGGACAATATTTCCCTCTCCACAGCACAGGAAAGTTCCTCCGAGTCCCCATCCCCAAGCAAGCACAGTTCCAGCCTCTCACCTTGTCAATGAAAGAGGCAAACTGATTGTTAAGAGTCTTGATCTGTTCCTTCTCCTGGCACTTCACTTGCTGGATCTGAGGATCGATATCGACATGGACCGGCCGCAGGAGGGTTGGGTCAACCTGCACCGGTTGGATGCCTCCAGGGAACCCAGGACCACCTCTCACGGGACCACCAAAGCTGCCTATTCCTCCACCAATGACAGCTCCTCCAATGCTGCCAAAGCCTCCTCCAAAGCCTCCACCAAAGCCACCAATTCTACATCCGTATCCACCGCCATAAGAGCCACCCATGGAAATCCTTCCGCTGCCACCCATGTTATGGAGGCTCCTGCTGCTAAAGCCTCCACAACGTCCGCTGCCTCCAATTCCCCTGGATGTGGAGAACGAGCTATAGCTGATCCTGCTTCTGCCCCCACTTCCTCCAAAGCCACCACCGACGGCAGAGCAAGAGCTGTATCCCCTTTTGCTTCCGCCTCCGAAGCTTCTGCAGATTGACTGCCGAGACATGGCCGTTCCTTCCAAGCGGAGTCGAGGAGAGCAGAACGACCAACGGAGCTGTGCTGCTGCGGGATGAACGCGGAGAGAAGTGCGCGCAGTCTTCTCTGGCTCCACAGCTTCAGGCATTCCCTTTTATCTGTTTCTGGAGGTGGGCTGGGTCTACAAGGGCGTGAAGAGGAAACAAATTTACTGTCTTCATCAGCTTGGTGCGGTTAACAGATTTTTGCCAAATTGTTGACTCCACCCAGAAATACGCTTTGCAATGCAGAAGAGAATAAAAGAGCAAGAGCATTGAAACAGGTCTCAGTGAGTAAGTGGACTCTCGTATCTTGTTGGCATCTGGAAAAAATGTGTTTTACAGTGATGTAGTCATGTTCTTCCCTCCTCCCACCTCTCTATCCGCTCTTAATGACTTCGCAGCTTGTCTGGATCTCTGGATCTTTCGCACTGACGCGCAACGTCAGGCAAGCATTTGGGTGAAAACCAGCGAGAATGAGGCTTTCACAATTCCCCCAAGCACACCCCGAATCGCCTTCTTAAGTGGAAAATTGCCGGTGGCTTTTCAAGCGGCAGTTTCCCAGTGCAGAGCACGAAAACCACACATTAGCATTTAACAGCGGTCAGCATTTCTTTTTTATCCGTAAAGGAGGCGCTTCGTTCCTCTCCTGAGAGCAGCGGTTGGGATGGGAGTGCCGCCTTCTGGGGCACGTTCCTGCAAAATGTGTCTCCCGGAGTCGGAGGTGACCGGGGACCGAGAGCGGAACGAGCAAGAGAACGAGGACGTCCCGGCTCCTTCCTTCTGCTTCCCAGGTGGCCGCAGGGATGGCCGAACCTGCCGAGGAACGAAAGGACGTCTTCGGGCACAAGATGCGGTGATGATGACTGAAGACAGCAAAAATAGCAGAGAAGTGCAGGCAGGGATGACTGTGACTTGTTGAAATAATAAATTTTTTTAATTTTTTTTCCACTGAGGTTGGTTGGTGGGCGAATGACCAAACGGAGGTCGTCACGCTTGGTCATTTTGAAAAAAGGGGCAACTAAAAGGTGGAAGAAGCTCTGGTGCTCCCATAAGGAATAACAGGTGAAGTATTGCTGTATAAGAAGTGTGGTGGGAGGTGTGGCACCGTTGCCCACACCTTTGACCGCAGCAAATTTGGGGCGGGGAGAAGAGGGGGCGCTGAATACGTTCACTTAAGAAAAATGTATTTTTAAGAAACCAACTGCTGCTTCAAACGGGAAAACAGTAATGTTTAGTTTCGTGCACGGGCTATGAAGCAGGACGTCCACCTGAAAGACATCTTGCCCATATCTTCTGGATCTTATTAATCCGATATATATTTTAGTTACACGTATGAACTTTAAGGAAAAAAACAGTATTTTTCCTACTGCTTAGCTCCTAAAAATCATCCATAAATGTTAAAAGAACTATATTTTACAGCCTTCACGTCATGTCAGCAGCCCAATATTGTACTGTATTTAAGCTTTCAGAGTGGAATACACATCTTTGAATTTTCATAGTCACCCATAAGACACATAAGACACTTGAAATGTTGTTTGAAAGGATCACTGGGTATCAGCCTTCAGCCACAGACACCTCAGAGCCTTTGCCAAACCAGCCCAGAGGACCACTTCCCAAAGCCACCAGAGGAATCAGAAACACAAACGCCACTGACTGTCACAGAGACGGAGACACCACAGTCTCTCACAGAATGGGGCGTAGGGGAGAGAACATGACCCTTAAGGGACTCAAGTAACAGTTGGCCAAGGGTTGTCCTGCCCCTGAGAGACTCAAGTAACAGTTGGCCAAGGGTTGTCCGATTCTTGAGGGACTCAAGTCATTGTTGGCCAAGCGCTGCCCTACCCTNAAGGGTTGTCCTACCTCTGAGGGACACAAGTCATGATTGGCCAAGGGTTGTCCTATTCTTGAGGGATTGAAGTCATCGTTGGCCAAGCGCTGCCCTACCCTTGAGGGACTTAAGTCATCTCTGGTGAAGGGTTGTTCTGTTCTTGAGGGACACAAGTCATGGTTGGCCAAGAGTTACCCACACGTGTGTGGCCTGCCCACTCAACAAGTTGTGGCTGGAGAATGGGCAGCCATCCCTACAGCGGGGACGGGACACCTTCCCTTTCAAAAGCAGCCGGAATGAAGAGGGTCTTTGTTCTCGGTTGTTCTATCCAAGAGTTAAGTGCTCCAGATCATTCTGCAGAACAGTGGAGCCGCTCACGATGAGCCCTCCCAGGGAGGTGTGGGGCAGCTCAGCTTTCAGGTGGAGAAAAGAGGTTGTCTCTCCTCACGGCCTCCCTCCAGATTGCCAAACGCGCGGCGGCTCCTCTCTCGGGAGGCAGCATCACTTGGTTGTACCACCCCACATGGCGGCTCTTCATTGAAGGGGAAGATCTGTTAAGTCAGCCAAATGCCTGGATGCTGACCACATTCGGCACAGGCAGCAGATAAGACGCCCAGATTGAGTCACTCTGACGTCTTCAGACAAGATGTGAAGATTATACCGAACCTGGAGTCACTTCAGCCTCCTCCAGGTAAAACTCGATAGACAGCCTGGGCTCCAGCCGTTCCTTCTCAGCTCTTACGCAAGGAGCTGCGCACAGCAAAATCGCCAACATCAGGCAAAATGTAAACTCTGCAGAAAACGGAGCTGGAGACCACGCCAGGCTGCAGCGCGGGATCCCACACGGGGAAGAGGTTCTGGCGGCACAGAGGAGGATGTGGCAATGACTCCCCACAACAACGCCAATAATGCCGTGTTTCAGATTTTAAAGCTGAGAAGAAACACAGTCTTAAAATTTAAGAACCAAAACAGGCGACTCTTGCCCCAGGCCAAACCCCAAAGTGCTCTTGGCACAGCTCCAGCTTCGCAGAGGCATTGCCTTCTCATCGTCTTCTCTTTGGGCCAAACCCAGACACCTTCCCCGGCTCTTGCACACTTCTGCTGGGCTTCAAAGCGAGTACAAGTCCCTCTGCCAAGAGCCCCGTGACCATTGCCCACTGCCTTCTCTGCACCTCTTCCTCCATCTGCAGCTCCTGCACCTCCCACGGGGACACGGGCACCTCACAGCAGGTTGTTGTGGGACTCCTGAACCACTACTGAAAGCGGTTTCTGCCTCTTTGATCTCTTCTTGTGGTGGAGGAGCTGAAGCACAGATCAAACACGCGGCGTTCTTCTCCCATACCCTCCTTGAGCGAGACCAAATCTCTCCCACTCGATCCCTATGTAAAGAGGAGACACCGGGGGGGTCTTGTCCCACTTTTCAAGGGGGGTGATGGGTACCTGAGCCCAGAGCTTTGGGATGAAGCGTGCCTTTGAGTTCCTACTGCTGGTCAATGAATGGGAGGATGAGTTGGAGGTTCTCACGCACTCCTGGGCTCATGGGGTGCCAAGCTGTGCAGCCTGCCTTACCGCAGCCTACTCGCACAGCGGGGGATGAGTTCTTGGCCAACGGCCATCTCCATGCTGAGAGGCAGCAGAAAACCTGCCCTCCCACCACTGCCCGCAAGACTCCCTCCATTGCCACCTCCCCCTATCGCAAAGCAAAGTCCACTCCAAGGCAGGAAACTGAGATGAACTGACAACGGAGGGATCTGATGTCTGCTCCCACCCTGCCGCTGCCGATCTCCACCATCAGTCAACCTGTTTGGGTCTCCTCTGGTTTCGCCTCTCTGCCCTGGCAGCCTTCCTGAGCAGATCCCAGAAGTTTCTGTTGGTGATTTCAGCACGCCCCGTACATCGCTTCCTCCTCTAAAAAGCTGCAATCCGAGAGAGACATTGCCACATCCCCTTTCCTAGAGCGGCGGCAATGCGTAGGTTACCGGACCACCCCGGTAAGATGCGACACGGGCAACGGGGCGCTGAGTGTCACAGTGTGCATAAAGGCTGAGCCCTAACGATGGGCACGGAGCAGCCCGTGGCCTCCTCGTGGATTCGGGCGGTACTGGAACCCTCTGTGCTGGAGGTTTCCAGACACAACAAATGAAGACATCTGTTGTGGAAACGACTATACATGATTCCAAGGATGGAGCTATACCAGTACCAGCCCAAAAAATTTAGCAGCCTCCAGAACTCCTCTAGTTTGGGCCCTCAGTGCTCCTGACTGCTCATGTTTATGGCACATCGCTTGGCTGGAGCATGAGGAACCCCACCAGGGTAGGTGCGGCCTTGTGCGTTCAGGCACTGCCATGACTGATACGAGTCAAGAGGCACCACACCTCCTTGGACACCAGCCTGGCTCCATTCACACACCCATGCTCTCCCCTCAAAGCACCGGTACGGCACCGTGAATGGAAGAACAACCCACACCTTCCCACCAAGCCGCTTCCCCACCAGCTAGGACCACCTTGCCTAGAAGCGGCCTCCAAAGTAAGGACACCAAGACGTGATGAATGTTCTCTGCAATTTATTGAGAATGGCAACATCCCGAGGAAGAAGGGCATACCACACACAGAAGAGGGAGGGAGGTGGGGACAGTACATCGCGTTCCATGTCACGGGGGGCCTGGCACCGAAGGGCAAGCTTTGTTCTCCTTCGAGAAAGTCCACGTGTGCCTGAGGTGTTACCAGCTGTGATGGAGAGCAAGGACGAGTGGAGCTGGAAGGCGCTGCTCCAGAGGGAGCTCCCGCTTACACCACACCTGGGGCTACCGGGGCAGCAAAGGCACCCGGGTGCTCCACCCTGGGGCAATTAGTGCCTCTGGCCACCGGCCCAGAAGACGCTCCTTGCCCGGCTCTGCCGAGGGAGGAGTCCCGCTTGCCCCACGCCTACCCTGACCCCAAGGCTGGTGAATGGAAGCAACGGGATGTACCGCATGCAGAAGCACCCCGGGGACACGGCCACGGAGGAAGGGAGACGAGGAGAGAGGAGGAAAGAGGAGTTTTATACACGTTTGCCACGAGGCAGCCAGAAATGTACAACGCAGCGAGAGAGGCAGAGCGTTCCCCTCCTGCAAATCAGCTCTCCGTGCCGGGTATCCGCGGGTGAGGCTTTTCTTTGCCCGGGCGGTGGTTTCACCACGGGGCTTGGGGCGAACGAGCAGCTCGCCAGGGCCCTGACGGGACATGGCGTTGCCACGAGTCTCCCTTGATGGGACCGAGGCGGGTTGACGAGCCGGTGGGCGATGGGCCGTGAGGGACACCGTTCATTTCATTGCAGGACGCCGGAGCTGGATTTAAGGAGGTTGGGCTGCTGCCGGGAGAAGATAGGAGATGCTTCTTTCCTTTTTCCGTCTGGCCCTGGGGCTCAGAATCTCACTCCTGAGGATTTGACGGAGGTGGTCGTGACACATCTGCGTACGGAGGACGATCCTCCACCGGAGCTGAAGTTGCCACCTCCAGAGCCGCACATCCTTCCGCTTCCAGAAGAGAAGCCACCGCCGTACATTCCTCCTCCCATTCCGCAGCTGCCGCCCATGCTTCCACCTCCAAAGCTGCCGCCTCCGCCACAGATGCCTCCTCCCATTCCTCCGCCCATGCCGCTGCCGCCTCCGAAGCCTCCTCCCATTCCACTGCCGCCTCCGAAGCCTCCTCCCATTCCTCCTCTGCCTCCAGAGGTGGTGGTCCTGCCTACCACAGCTGGAAGAGAAGCACAGGTTACGCACGTGTTGTCCACTGGCAGGTTGTATCTCCAAAAGGACATGGTCTTCTACTACTTGTCAAAGAAACAAATGCCGATACTTACAGACGTTGACGTTGGACATGCCGTCGTTGCACAGCCTGTGAGGGAAAACAGGACCAGTTAATCCTACGGGAAGTGCATGTTTCTGCAGCTGAGAATTTCCACCTTTTTTTACAAGCTATATACTCCCGATTCTTCCTGAGTTCCCCAATAATTCTCTACAACTATGGGCAACCTTGAACTTAACATTCTTCTAAGAAGCATGGAAAACACACGTGAAGCTAAAAATTAGAACGAGTGGTATGAAACTCATCTTTAGACTGCATACAAATATTTCACCTGCACATAGTATAATTGTCAAGAATTTAGTCAAATGGATACAAAGAAAGAGAGGTACCTGGTCTCCTCTCCCTCCAGCAGCTTCCTGTACATGGCAATCTCCACGTCCAGCGCAATCTTGATGTTCAGCAGCTCCTGGTACTCCTTCAGCAAGCGAGCCAGCTCCTCCTTGTCTTTGTTCAGGGCACATTCCAGCTCTTCCAGTTTTACCCTGGCATCCTTGAGGGCCATCTCACCCCTCTCCTCAGCCTCGGCGATGGCTGACTGCAGCTGCTGGTTCTGAGGAAGCAAACAGAAAAGCAGTTCCTCAGTTCCCTTCTGCACACCCTCCACTGGAGAAGCCCTCAGGGCACAAACTCCACGGGACATGAGCAGGAACCATCAATCTCCTCCAAAGGATCTGAACTTCGAGGACTACGTGTCCCTCACACTGTCTGTAGCACACCACCAGCTCAGTCGTGACCCAGCCTGATGCCATCACGCAACAAGACGCTGAGGAACCCCTACCTGCTTCTTCACGTTCTCAATCTCAGCCCGCAGCCTCTGAACGTTCCGGGTCAACTCTTGGATCTCTATCTTGGTGTTGCGCAGGCTGTCCCCGTGCCTTCCAGCAGTGCTCTGCAGCTCTTCATACTGGTGGCATGGAGACAAAGCGACCCATCAATGACACAACCAACCAAGAACTCAGGCAGTTCCCTCGTGCTGTGGCCAGGGAGCCAGGGATCAGCAGACAGTGTCCCAAGTGCTTTGACGTCTTCCCAACTCACCCTGCTCTGGTACCAAGCCTCGGCTTCAGCTCTGCTGCTCTGCGCGATCTGCTCGTACTGGCGCCTGACCTCCTCGATGATGCTGTCCAGATCCAGGTGCCGGTTGTTGTCCATGGACACCACCACAGACAGGTCCCGGCTGATCGTCTGCATCTGAGACAGTTCCTACGACCAAGACACGCAGCCCAAGTGACCCTCAAGCCCAAACCCACGTGGGCACCCAGGCCAACCTCAGTGTCCTTGGCCACCTTGCAACTCCAGCCAGCCCAGGGGAAGGAAGAGCTCTTACCTCCTCGAAGATGTACCTCAGGAAGTTGATTTCATCAGTGAGAGCTCCCACCTTGGCTTCCAACTCTACTTTGGTCATGTAGGCACAGTCCACATCCTAAAGGAAAGACCACGCAGGTAGGTAATGGCTTCCTCCCATCCCAGAAGAGCTGTTGGCAGCCAATGCCTCCTGGGGAAGCTGCCCATCTCGGTGCTGACTCCTTCCAGTGTCTTTGCTGCCTGTGCCCCCACACCCCCTCTCTCCTCACACCTCTGACTCACCTTCTTGAGCACCACAAACTCGTTCTCAGCAGCGGTGCGCTTGTTGATTTCCTCTTCATACCTGTTGAAGGGGAGAAGAGAAGAGGAGTCTCTTGGACTGCTCTTGAGTCAACCAGCGGAACCCCCCTTCCCTCCATGGCACCCTCAGTCCCATTTCCAGAGAGCTCCAGAGGAACTCTGGAACTCAGGAAGAGAGTGCGGCAGTGTCCAAGGTGGCTTAGCTCTCCCGTCTGGGTGCTCATTTCCTCCTTCCTCTGTCACCGCACTTACTTGGTTTTGTACTCCTCCACGTATTGCCGCATGTTCTGCAGTTCCGACTCCAGCTGTCCCCTCTGCCCCAAAAGAGACTCCAGTCTCCTCCTCAGGTTCTGGATGTAATTTTCAAAGATGACATCCAGGTTCTTCCTCGGCCCCGAAGGCCCTTGCTGTTGGAGGAGCTCCCACTTGGTGGAGAGGACCTTGTTCTGTTGCTCCAGGAAGCGGACCTGAAAGCCCACAAAGGGGTGTGTGAGATATTCACCCGGGGAGACCTCTCATTCCTCAAACCTCCTGCTTGCTTGGGAGGCCAAGGGAATCATTTCCCAAATCCCCAACTACGGCTCGTTCAAACATCCGAGCTCCTATCGCGCATGACGAGCATTGTTAAATTTTGAGTCGTCGTGAACTTCCCACTTTTGGACAAAAAGATGATGTTAATGGAAACCCGCATCCCTGTTTTCCATAGCATCAGGTTTGGACATTGCTGTCGTCTTCACAGTAGTGAAGTCAAGAAAACAATGACTCTTTTCATCTAAGTGCACATAAATTCTCTTACAAAGGATTCTGTATTTCTTTGGTTTCTATTTGAAAAAAAAGTAATCCCAGAGTGTTGGAAAGGTATTTAACACTCTTAAGTTTATAGGATCAGTTCCTTCAAAAGAAAGTTTCATCAAAAAGAAAAGCGCAGTAATGAGAACTCGTAGGACAACCAAACCTGCAATGGTGACTGTCCCCTGAATCACTACAAATTAGGCTGAAGAGTTGACTACACAAGAGAATCCACAGAACGTCCTGCAGATGTTCTCTTTAATCTTCCATTAGCATGAGAACCTTGTCTATTGTTCCGTATTACTTAATTAAGACCTTAATAATAACTTTCCGCTAAGGCATCAGTCTTGCAAACGTTAACCAGTGCCTGTTGGTAAGAAAGACATTCCCTTTCCACACCACCGAAAGCCGTTTAAAATGTCCGCCTCCAAACGAGCACGGTCCTGAATTCTCACCTTGTCGATGAAGGAGGCAAACTGATTGTTCAGAGTCTTGATCTGCTCCTTCTCCTGGTTTTTCACTTGCTGGATCTGGGGGTCAATCTCAACGTGGACCGGCCGCAGGAGACTGGAGTCAACTTGCACCGGTTGGATGCCTCCAGAGAAGCCGGGGCCACCAAAGCCACCCATTCCTCCGCCGCCCATTCCTCCACCGCCCATTCCACCACCAAAGCCGCCCATTCCTCCACCAAAGCCACCCATTCCTCCACCACCCATTCCTCCACCGCCCATTCCACCACCGCCCATTCCACCACCACCCATTCCACCACCAAAGCCACCCATTCCACCACCAAAGCCACCCATTCCTCCACAACTCATTCCTCCGCCAAAGCCACCCATTCCTCCTCCGTAGCCTCCACCAAAGCCACCCATTCTGCCTCCGCCACCATAGCATCCACCCATGGTGATTCTTCTGCTGCCACCCATGTTATGGAGGCTTCTGCTGCTATACCCTCCACATTGTCCACCTCCTCCACCTCCCCTGGAGGAGGAGTATGAGCTGTAACTGATCCTGCTTCTGCCGCCACCTCCTCCAAAGCCACCACCGATGGCAGAGCACGAGCTGTAGCCCTTTCTACTCCCGCCTCCGAAGCTTCTGCAGGCAGACTGCCGAGACATGGCCGTTCCTTCTAAGCCGAGTCAAAAATGGAGAAGAGCAGAAAGACCGACGGAGTTGAGCTGCTGTGGGATGGATGCAGAGAGAAGTCCGCGGTCTTCTCTGGCTCCACAGCTTCAGGCACTGCCTTTTATCCGCTCCTGGAGGTGGGCTGGGACGGCATGGGCGTGAAGGTGGAAGCCGATTTATTATTTTCATCAGCATGGTGTTGTTGACAGATTCTCCGTTGAGCTTTACCATATTTGGGCCTGCCCAGAAACACACCCTGCAATAGAGAAGGGAATAAAAGAACGCGAACATTGAGACAGGTCTCAATGACTAAGTGGGCTCTCGTATCTTTATGACATCTTGGAAACCGGCTTTTACGATAATGCGCTTTTCTGCAGCCCCTCATTGGATTTCCAGCCTTCGTGGTTCCCAATTAATTAATTAATGAACTAATGGTTCCCAATAATTCCAGATACAGATCTTCCCAATAAAAGCTCCACTGGAAGGAGCTGCTTTGATGAAATCCCAGCTATAATATAGCTTTCACAATTCCTTAAACACACCCTAAATCCCCTTTTTATAGGTGAAGTTGCCTTTGGCATTTTAGAAGACGTTTCCCAATCCTGAACGAGAACTCACGACACCGAAGTTTGAGGAGACTCAGCATATTCTCCTGCTGGGAAGGAATCACACCTCCTCGGAGCGCGTGTGGTGTCACTTTGAATGGGAGTGTCTTCTCCCTGCGGATTAAATTCCCTCCACCTGTATCTCCCAAAATCTGTGACAGCCGACTGGGACCTCGGGTGATGCTGGAGCGGAGTGAACGGGGCAACCTGAACCACCAGGCTCCTTCTCTGCGCTCTCCTGGGGGCGACGGGGAACGGCGACGTGCGGAGGAAAGGAGGGACACGTCGGGCAGCTGCTTCGGTGGCGACGGTTAACGAGCGCTGTAGAAGCAGAACCACTGGTGAACAACTCGAGGTGTTGAGGCGTTCTCCTGCTCAGGTGAACGTTGCGGACCCCTCGTTTACCTGGTTCTTTCCAGCGATGAGACAACTGAGGTGGAAAAACCTGTTGAGAAACGGAGCTGTCGCACCTTCTAAGGCACAGTATATCCTCTTAATTTCCAATATTCTGTGGGGAAAGTGACGTATTTTAGAAATGTATTCTGCAGGATGTCTCTGAAATAAAGAAGCCCATTTTTGGATTCAGTGTGTAAATGAAATTTTAAATAATTCATCATAAGGCTCCGGATTATGTTAGAAAATATACAATGGTACTGATGTGCAGTGCTCTGAAGGAGACAGATTATAGGTGATGGTAAAAAAGGAAACTGAGGTCTGTAAATAGTATTTAAAAGGCATTCTGGAGGTATTCTGTGTCTGGATGTTATCAGTCAAATATATATTTAAGTTAACGAGTGAAATATACAATGACTTCCCATGTTCTGTAGATAGCAGCCAGCACAAATAATCAGAAAGTGACAGAGAAAATATACATCACAACCCTTCAAAAGACTTAAAACAACAATGAGCAATAATTTAAGGCTGTTCAAAAGATCGAAGTATGATCATACACATCGATAAGGAATTTCCAGAATCTCCTCTAAGACTTGTGCAACTTAAATGTTGTTTGAAAGGATCACTGGGTGGACCACAGCCACAGCCACCTCAGAGCCTTTGCCAAACCAGCCCAGAAATCACTTCCCAAAGCCACCAGAGGAATCAGAAACACAAACGCCACTGACTGTCACAGAGACGGAGACACCACAGTCTCTCACAGAATGGGGCGTAGGGGAGGGGAGAACGTGACCCGTGAGGGACTCAAGTCATCATTGGCAAAGGGTTGTCCTACCCCTGAGAGACTCAAGTAACAGTTGGCCAAGGGTTGTCCGATTCTTGAGGGACTCAAGTCATTGTTGGCCAAGCGCTGCCCTACCCTTGAGGGACTCAAGTCATCATTGATGAAGGGTTGTCCTACCTCTGAGGGACACAAGTCATGATTGGCCAAGGGTTGTCCTGTTCTTGAGGGATTGAAGTCATCGTTGGCCAAGCGCTGCCCTACCCTTGAGGGACTTAAGTCATCTCTGGTGAAGGGTTGTTCTGTTCTTGAGGGACACAAGTCATGGTTGGCCAAGAGTTACCCACACGTGTGTGGCCTGCCCACTCAACAAGTTGTGGCTGGAGAATGGGCAGCCATCCCTACAGCGGGGACGGGACACCTTCCCTTTCAAAAGCAGCCGGAATGAAGAGGGTCTTTGTTCTCGGTTGTTCTCTCTGAGAGTTAAGGGCTCCAGATCA
>VUYV01000990.1:14161-27330 GCA_008711295.1 Anarhynchus alexandrinus | reverse complement strand
GGTGGAGAAAAGAGGTTGTCTCTCCTCACGGCCTCCCTCCAGATTGCCAAACGCGCGGCGGCTCCTCTCTCGGGAGGCAGCATCACTTGGTTGTACCACCCCACATGGCGGCTCTTCATTGAAGGGGAAGATCTGTTAAGTCAGCCAAATGCCTGGATGCTGACCACATTCGGCACAGGCAGCAGATAAGACGCCCAGATTGAGTCACTCTGACGTCTTCAGACAAGATGTGAAGATTATACCGAACCTGGAGTCACTTCAGCCTCCTCCAGGTGAGACTCAGTACCAAGCCTGGGCTCCAGCCGTTCCTTCTCAGCTCTTACACAACGACTCGTACCCCGTAAAATCGCCAACATTAGGCAAAACGTAAACTCTGCAGAAAACGGAGCTGGAGACCACGCCAGGCTGCAGCTCGGGATCCCACACCGGGAAGAGGTTCTGGCGGCACAGAGGAGGATGTGGCAATGACTCCCCACAACAACGCCAATAATGCCGTGTTTCAGATTTTAAAGCTGAGAAGAAACACAGTCTTAAAATTTAAGAACCAAAACAGGCGACTCTTGCCCCAGGCCAAACCTCAAAGTGCTCTTGGCACAGCTCCAGCTTCGCAGAGGCATTGCCTTCTCATCGTCTTCTCTTTGGGCCAAACCCAGACACCTTCCCCGGCTCTTGCACACTTCTGCTGGGCTTCAAAGCGAGTACAAGTCCCTCTGACAAGAGCCCCGTGACCATTCCCCACTGCCTTCTCTGCACCTCTTCCTCCATCTGCAGCTCCTGCACCTCCCACGGGGACACGGGCACCTCACAGCAGGTTGTTGTGGGACTCCTGAACCACTACTGAAAGCGGTTTCTGCCTCTTTGATCTCTTCTTGTGGTGGAGGAGCTGAAGCACAGATCAAACACGCGGCGTTCTTCTCCCATACCCTCCTCGAGCGAGACCAAATCTCTCCCACTTGCTCTCTACGTAAAGAGGAGACACCCGGGGGGTTCTTGTCCCACTTTTCAAGGGGGGTGATGGGTACCTGAGCCCAGGGCTTTAGGATGAAGCGTGCCTTTGAGTTCCTACTGCTGGTCAATGAATGGGAGGATGAGTTGGAGGTTCTCACACACTCCTGGGCTCATGGGGTGCCAAGCTGTGCAGCCTGCCTTACCGTAGCCTACTCGCACAGCGGGGGATGAGTGCTTGGCCAACGGCCATCTCCATGCTGAGAGGCAGCAGAAAACCTGCCCTCCCACCACTGCCCGCAAGACTCCCTCCATTGCCACCTCCCCCTATCGCAAAGCAAAGTCCACTCCAAGGCAGGAAACTGAGATGAACTGACAACGGAGGGATCTGATGTCTGCTCCCACCCTGCCGCTGCCGATCTCCACCATCAGTCAACCTGTTTGGGTCTCCTCTGGTTTCGCCTCTCTGCCCTGGCAGCCTTCCTGAGCAGATCCCAGAAGTTTCTGTTGGTGATTTCAGCACGCCCCGTACATCGCTTCCTCCTCTAAAAAGCTGCAATCCGAGAGAGACATTGCCACATCCCCTTTCCTAGAGCGGCGGCAATGCGTAGGTTACCGGACCACCCCGGTAAGATGCGACACGGGCAACGGGGCGCTGAGTGTCACAGTGTGCATAAAGGCTGAGCCCTAACGATGGGCACGGAGCAGCCCGTGGCCTCCTCGTGGATTCGGGCGGTACTGGAACCCTCTGTGCTGGAGGTTTCCAGACACAACAAATGAAGACATCTGTTGTGGAAACGACTATACATGATTCCAAGGATGGAGCTATACCAGTACCAGCCCAAAAAATTTAGCAGCCTCCAGAACTCCTCTAGTTTGGGCCCTCAGTGCTCCTGACTGCTCATGTTTATGGCACATCGCTTGGCTGGAGCATGAGGAACCCCACCAGGGTAGGTGCGGCCTTGTGCGTTCAGGCACTGCCATGACTGATACGAGTCAAGAGGCACCACACCTCCTTGGACACCAGCCTGGCTCCATTCACACACCCATGCTCTCCCCTCAAAGCACCGGTACGGCACCGTGAATGGAAGAACAACCCACACCTTCCCACCAAGCCGCTTCCCCACCAGCTAGGACCACCTTGCCTAGAAGCGGCCTCCAAAGTAAGGACACCAAGACGTGATGAATGTTCTCTGCAATTTATTGAGAATGGCAACATCCCGAGGAAGAAGGGCATACCACACACAGAAGAGGGAGGGAGGTGGGGACAGTACATCGCGTTCCATGTCACGGGGGGCCTGGCACCGAAGGGCAAGCTTTGTTCTCCTTCGAGAAAGTCCACGTGTGCCTGAGGTGTTACCAGCTGTGATGGAGAGCAAGGACGAGTGGAGCTGGAAGGCGCTGCTCCAGAGGGAGCTCCCGCTTACACCACACCTGGGGCTACCGGGGGAGCAAAGGCACCCGGGTGCTCCACCCTGGGGCAATTAGTGCCTCTGGCCACCGGCCCAGAAGACGCTCCTTGCCCGGCTCCGCCGAGGGAGGAGTCCCGCTTGCCCCACGCCTACCCTGACCCCAAGGCTGGTGAATGGAAGCAACGGGATGTACCGCATGCAGAAGCACCCCGGGGACACGGCCACGGAGGAAGGGAGACGAGGAGAGAGGAGGAAAGAGGAGTTTTATACACGTTTGCCACGAGGCAGCCAGAAATGTACAACGCAGCGAGAGAGGCAGAGCGTTCCCCTCCTGCAAATCAGCTCTCCGTGCCGGGTATCCGCGGGTGAGGCTTTTCTTTGCCCGGGCGGTGGTTTCACCACGGGGCTTGGGGCGAACGAGCAGCTCGCCAGGGCCCTGAGGGGACATGGCGTTGCCACGAGTCTCCCTTGATGGGACCGAGGCGGGTTGACGAGCCGGTGGGCGATGGGCCGTGAGGGACACCGTTCATTTCGTTGCAGGACGCCGGAGCTGGATTTAAGGAGGTTGGGCTGCTGCCGGGAGAAGATAGGAGATGCTTCTTTCCTTTTTCCGTCTGGCCCTGGGGCTCAGAATCTCACTCCTGAGGATTTGACGGAGGTGGTCGTGACACATCTGCGTACGGAGGACGATCCTCCACCGGAGCTGAAGTTGCCACCTCCAGAGCCGCACATCCTTCCGCTTCCAGAAGAGAAGCCACCGCCGTACGTTCCTCCTCCCATTCCGCAGCTGCCGCCCATGCTTCCACCTCCAAAGCTGCCGCCTCCGCCACAGATGCCTCCTCCCATTCCTCCGCCCATGCCGCTGCCGCCTCCGAAGCCTCCGCCCATTCCACTGCCACCTCCGAAGCCTCCTCCCATTCCTCCTCTGCCTCCAGAGATGGTGGTCCTGCCTACCACAGCTGGAAGAGAAGCACAGGTTACGCACGTGTTGTCCACTGGCAGGTTGTATCTCCAAAAGGACATGGTCTTCTACTACTACTCAAAGGAACGAATGCCGATACTTACAGACGTTGACGTTGGACATGCCGTCGTTGCACAGCCTGCAAAGGGAAATGGGTAAATTTTAGTTACCTCACCCAAGAGACATCTTAAAAACTGCATTTTCATTATCAAACCATTTCCCTGTTCCATCCTCGTCAGCCACTTTGCTATCAATAAATATTTAAGGAGGGAAGGCATTGACAATTCCTCTTTATGACGAGGGTCTTCAGGACTTCAGGTTTAGTAAAAAATTTGCACATAGGAGAGATGAAACGGTAGTTCTACCACCTGTGTTGAGCGGGATATGCCAACTATCCATCCTGACCACCCAAAATGTCACCCAGAGCACCAATAGCCATCTCTACGCATTCTAACCAAAAGAGCTAGTTTGAGATGACACTCTTAACATCAAGACTGAAGTTGTCCAGCCAAGATCTCCACATCCCTCTCCAATCAAAGGTCAGGGGTTTACCTGTTCTCCTCTCCCTCCAGCAGCTTCCTGTACATGGCAATCTCCACGTCCAGCGCAATCTTGATGTTCAGCAGCTCCTGGTACTCCTTCAGCAAGCGAGCCAGCTCCTCCTTGTCTTTGCTCAGGGCACATTCCAGCTCTTCCAGTTTTACCCTGGCATCCTTGAGGGCCATCTCGCCCCTCTCCTCAGCCTCGGCGATGGCTGCCTGCAGCTGCTGGTTCTGAGGAAGAAAGAAGGGGACTTTCTCAGGTCTCATCTGGTCACTCGGGATCAGCCCTCAACCCCCAAGTGGAGGAGTCAAGGGCAAAAAAAAGGGTAACATTTACATTTAGTAAACAAGGGGTGGTTGAAGAAACCATTTCTGCCCCAAGACATCGCCATTTGCGACCCGACCTGATGGCGGCATCCCCTTGGGCCACTAGCCAACCCCTACCTGCTTCTTCACGTTCTCAATCTCAGCCCGCAGCCTCTGGATGTTTCTGGTCAACTCCTGGATCTCTATCTTGGTGTTGCGCAGGCTGTCCCCGTGCCTTCCAGCAGTGCTCTGCAGCTGTTCGTACTGGTGGCATGGAGACAAAGCAAACCTTCATTGAACCGTTCCTGATTTGTCAACAGTTTCATAGCTCATGTGCTGCTACAGACCCCTCTCACGTTGGCGATGGAGGCCCAGATCAACGTAAAAGACGGTTCTGAGACTCAGCTATTGGTTTTGAACTTCAAAATAGATCTTAGTGACACTAATGAGTGTCCCTTCGCTTCTGAAAAGCTGCTTTGGGGAGGCATTTTCTAGTTATGGTGTATTTTTGGCCATTTTTATTGAGCGGCTTCTACTGTGCACCAAAGTGAGATTCTGGACACCTTGGGAACAGTGATTCAGACCCTTCAAAAGCCACACAATTCCTCTTGAGACTTCCTTGCACGGGCTCCAGCACTGTTAGCTTAAAGAGATGTCTCACTTTGCCGTAAATTCCCTGCCAACTCCGGCCACCGCCCGCACTCCGTAACTGCGTCCCGACTCACCTGGCTCTGGTACCAAGCCTCGGCTTCAGCTCTGCTGCTCTGCGCGATCTGCTCGTACTGGCGCCTGACCTCCTCGATGATGCTGTCCAGATCCAGGTGCCGGTTGTTGTCCATGGACACCACCACAGACAGGTCCCGGCTGATCGTCTGCATCTGAGACAGTTCCTACGACCAAGACACGCAGCCCAAGTGACCCTCAAGCCCAAACCCACGTGGGCACCCAGGCCAACCTCAGTGTCCTTGGCCACCTTGCAACTCCAGCCAGCCCAGGGGAAGGGAGAGCTCCTACCTCCTCGTAGATGCACCTCAGGAAGTTGATTTCATCAGTGAGAGCTCCCACCTTGGCTTCCAACTCTACTTTGGTCATGTAGGCACAGTCCACATCCTAAAGGAAAGATCACAGGGAATAGTTTCATTTCCTCTTGGAACCCCTCCATGGAAATTGCAGTCTGCACAGGGGGATGGTGTTATTCAATTATGCAAATTAAAAACAAGGGACTTCAAACATCAGCCCGCAGATCCTACAGTCCCTCCGGACTCCCGTTCAGGCGGGAGTCCCCTCAGAGCACAGATAGAGCCTGATGTTCCAGGGGTGGTTTTGTAGAGCGTGACTCACCTTCTTGAGCACCACAAACTCGTTCTCAGCAGTTGTGCGCCTGTTGATCTCTTCCTCATACCTATGGAAAGTAAAAGTAGAAGCTGAGTTTCCTGAATTTTCCTGCCTACGGCCACACTAAACAAACTAAAAGGAAAAAAATCAGAATAAACTATCTAGACTGAAAAAATTATGTCCGCAATTGCCATGAAATGAAGAAAAATGGCTACGGAGCTGCTCGAGTTGCTTTCTGGGTTGGATTATCACCGCACTTACTTGGTTTTGTAATCCTCGACGTATTGCTGCATGTTCTGCAGTTCCGACTCCAGCTGTCCCCTCTGCGCCAAGATGGAGTCCAGCTGCCTCCTCAGGTTCTGGATGTAATTTTCAAAGAGGACATCCAGGTTCTTCCTGGGCCCCGAAGGCCCTTGCTGTTGGAGGAGCTCCCACTTGGTGGAGAGGACCTTGTTCTGTTGCTCCAGGAAGCGGACCTGAAAGCCAAAGACACGGCGCGTCCACCACCACACGGGGAAGAGCAGCAGCAGCCGAGACACCCCTTCCAGCACGTGAAAAGGACGTCGGTTCGCCGTCGCGTGACCACGCGACAGCCGGTTAACGGTTTTTTTGTTAAAAATTTCTGTCGTTGCCCCAACGGCAAAATGGGGAAAAGGAGGAAACGTCTAAGTCATATTCGAGTCAAAGGAGCTTTTAAACGTAGTACCAGCTCCAAGTGCATTCCCATTGCGGGTAACGGAGACATCTTAGATTTCTAGTCTAGATTTAAAAGCCTGGATATTGGAAAACAGCAAGAAAAAAAAATAAATTATATTAGCGAATACTTAAATGGGAGGATATTTGGAAAGAGAACGGCACAGGCGGGAAAATTGGTGCCTGAAACCTGGAGGCGTTGGGAGGCGTAACCTGTTAGCGGAGCCCGGCGCAACAGGCTGGAGGAGAGCCCTGGAGACACGGCTTTGATCTCGTATGGAAGAGACATTCTCGTCTCCTCCCCAGCGGTGCTTCACAAAAAGGCTCCACTCGAGCTCCTCGTACCCAGCTCGGAAAGGACACTTCTGCCGAACTGGAAGGTTCCTCCCGAATGAGTCAGGCGCGGTCCCACCCCCTCACCTTGTCGATGAAGGAGGCAAACTGATTGTTCAGAGTCTTGATCTGCTCCTTCTCCTGGTTTTTCACTTGCTGGATCTGGGGGTCAATCTCAACATGGACTGGCTGTAGGAGGGTTGAGTCAACCTGCACTGGCTGGATTCCAGGGCCACCTCTGCCGGGGCCACCAAAGCCGCCCATGCCAAAGCTTGGGCCACCGAAGCCGCCCATTCCTCCACCGCCCATTCCTCCGCCACCCATTCCTCCACCGTAACCGCCCATTCCTCCACCGTAACCACCCATTCCTCCACCACCCATTCCTCCAAAGCCACACATTCCTCCTCCACCCATTCCTCCACCAAAGCTGCCTAGTCCTCCTCCGTAGCCTCCACCAAAGCCACCCATTCTGCCTCCGTAGCCTCCACCTCCATAACATCCACCCATGGAAATCCTTCCACTGCCACCCATGTTATGGAGACTCTTGCTGCTAAAGCCTCCACAACGTCCGCCACCTCCGAATCCCCTGGACATAGAGAACGAGCTGTAGCTGCTCCTGCTTCTGCCGCCACCTCCTCCAAAGCCACCACCGATGGCAGAGCACGAGCTGTAGCCCTTTCTACTCCCGCCTCCGAAGCTTCTGCAGGCAGACTGCCGAGACATGGCCGTTCCTTCTAAGCCGAGCCAAAAATGGAGAAGACAAGAAAGATCGGTGGAGTTGTGCCGCAAGGAGGTTGAGTGCAAAGAGAAGGGAAGCGAGTCCCTCTGACTGGAGGGCAGGAGATGCTCTCTTTTATCTGTTTCTGGAGGTGGGCTGGGTTTGCATGGGCGTGAAGGAGGAGACAGTTACTGTCTTCATCAGCGTGGCGTGGTTTACAGATTTTCATCTTCAATTTGCCCAACATTGACCCTACCCAGAAACACACCCTGTAACGCAGGAGAAAATTAAAAAAGACACAACTGCGCCGACCAACTGGGAGCTCTCGGTGACTAAGTCGTCTTATGCTTTTGCGGTGCAGTAACAGTCTCCGTAGGATGTACGAGTCTGGTTTTTTTTTTCCACCTTTCATCCATCGCGGTTGTTTCCCCGCTTATGTTTATCTTTATTTTGATCTTGCGCTCCGAAGCCCCATGGCAGGCAAGCGCCGCCGTTGATGCCAAGTTGTAGCATGGCTTTCACAATTCCCAAAACACACCTATGTTACACCCTTCGTCTTCTTTTTACATGGAAAATTGCCCTTGGCTTTGAGAAGTAGTTTCCCAATCCAGAGCCAGGGCTCAGCAAATTGCACTTTGATGAGGCTCTGCGTCTTTTCGATAAATAAAACCGTACCAGAAACGAGGCACCGGAGCAACGGTTGGCACTGGAAATTCATTTATTGTTGGACCAAACACCGAAAGTGAGTCCCGGAGTCTTCGTGCCAAGAAAGTCTCAGCCCCAGTGAAGAAACGCCGTGAATATCCCAGAGGGGAAATCCCTTTAGGATTTTCTGAAGGCTTCGAGACCAGGGGAAGAGGCAGAAGAACCCGTCAGGAACCCGGCGGCTGCGGTGGGACGTGTGGACAGAGGGACGGACGGCTCTGAGAACAGACAGGGAGAAGGAGGCGTGCAGAATCCCGCTGCCCACATAATGAATCCTGTACCCATTTAAACGCAATTAGCTGGGCAGAGGATGCCGCAGAGCTCAGCTCCTTTGTAGAGACGCATAGAGATGAGGAGGACAGAGGGCTCAATAACTTTCACTCGAGGAAATGCGTTTTTCAGCTGCCGGGCTTTACTTCGGTATTTACATGCAAATATATTTTTGGCAGAGGTCGGCGCCCTTGGAGGCTGCGCTGAGCCCTCCTTCCCGACCAGGGGCAGGTATCGGTTTTTAAGCTCGTTTGAGGGCCATCACTGGGTTTCAGAGAGGCAGAAGCTCCTCCGAATGCCCCGGCTTTGGTGCCACACCAAAAGGATCAGCTTAGGGGTCAAACTTGCCATAAGGAGCCTACGACCCATCGGGCGTTCGTCCCGCTGTCCTGCTTATCAAATAACGATCGCTGCCTCGTTCGAAAACTTCTTTTTTTTAAATTGAGAAATTCCCCTTTTCATTAGTTTTCCACTTTTTTGAAGCCGCCTCAGAAGGTTTGAAGTTCAAAAGTCTCCACGACTGCTGAGGCAGCCGGCTAGCGAGGCGCTCGGATGTCCCCGTAGGACACGGGCAATTAAGTGCTGCTTGAAAATCCACACCGGCAACTCTTGGTGCCTTCAGATCTTTGAAGGCCTCTAAAAATATCGCCCAGACACCTATTTCCAAAACGCCCGGGGGACCCGCTGCGTGGCGTAAGGTGCAGCTGAACTGGCGTTTCCACCCAAAACCACGGCCGTCCCTGCCCAGCCTGCTCGGCCCACCTCCCTCGCCAGCACCAGGGCGGGTTCCCGAGCGCGCGGGGAAGCGGATCTGGGACAGAGGGGGCTTAAAAAATATATATATTAGCGACAAGTCACCGCGAGGCCGAAGGGGTGGTGGCGATGGGGGGTTTGGCGGTTGTACGGCGTGGTTTATAGGCAATAAATACACGGGCCGAGGAGGTCCCCTTGTGGCTTGGTGGGCTTCAGGAAGACTTTGTCTCCTTGGCCTGGTGTGAGACCCAAACCACAACACTTCTAAACACCACAGTTGGGACAAACTCCCCAACCCGGGAGGTTCTGAAGGACAACCTCCACCATCACCGCGACCATCGGCCCAAAGACTCCACAACCACCCAAACCCCTCTCGGGGCGACGGCAAACGCCGTCTGGAGGAGAGGCGAATCGCGGGCAAGACCCGGCGGTGCCGTCTCCGCCGACCGGGGCTGCCAACACGCTCCGCTTCGGATTTATCAGTCAAATCCCTTCCACCGCCGCCTGCCACACCGCAGGGTTCAGGAGGGTGCGCTGGGCTGAGAGCTGCTGTAGATACCATCGCGGATGTGTGCACGCACGGGCGCACACGTGTTCAACGATGTCTTTGACAGGCTGGGAGAGTTGGGGGGGTTCAGCCTGGAGAAGAGAAGGCTCCGGGGAGACCTCAGAGCCCCTTCCAGTGCCCAAAGGGGCTCCAGGAGAGCTGGGGAGGGACTCTGGATCAGGGAGGGGAGCGATGGGATGAGGGGGAATGGCTTCAAACTGGAAGAAGGGAGGTTTAGATTAAATATGAGGAAAAAATTGTTGAGTGTGAGGGTGGTGGGACAGTGGTCCAGGTTGCCCCGAGAAGCTGTGGCTGCCCCATCCCTGGAGGTGTTCAAGGCCAGGTTGGACGGGGCTTGGAGCAACCTGGGCTGGTGGGAGGTGGCCCTGCCCACGATGGCGGTTGGAACTGGATGATCTTCAAGGTCCCTTCCAACCCAAACCATTCTATGAGCCTATGATTTTTGCCTCCCTCTGCATTACCAAAAACGTGCTTACATTCTTTTGGGGGTTTTGTTGTTTGTTTTTCTTTCTTTTTCCCGTGGGCGGGACGACGTGATGAGAGAGTTTTCGGGTTCCCAGCCGCGCCGGGAGGAGATGCGTTAAGTCAGCAGCAGGCTGGAGTCCCGAGCGCCCCGGGTTGAGATCAACGCGCCGGTTGAGTCACGGCCGCCTCGCCGGCCAAGTTTAGGAAATCCAGGCGGGATTTGGATATCGACACCATCGCCTGGTTGAAACGCACCAGGCAGCTTGAGACTGCGGGGTCTCACACAACATCGTTGTACCCGAAGCCCCGAGGAAGGAAAACGACCTTTAAAGGTCCCCCCCGACCCCAATTTTTCAGTGATTCTGTAAAAACAAACGGGCAGGAATACAGGAAAAGCTGCTCGAGCCTTGAATACTTGGGGGAAAAGGCTCATTTCAGCAGCAACGCTGTCAGTCGACCCACTCTGAGCTTCTTCAGCCACAGAAAGAGGGAAATTCGGGGGGGAAAGCAAAGCAAAGCATTTAATTCCCACAATTTCCATGAAACATTTGGCATCTCGGTGTTTTCCCCCCGCTCTTTAGAAAGGACTTTTAAAACGTGGGGGTGGGAATCATGACGAAACCGAATGAGGCTTATTCGGGGCGTGTAAAACGAACCAGGGCTCCTCCAACAAAAGGCAGAAATTATGTCCCATGCGGGTCCAGCCCAGGAGAATTTTCCCCTAATTGCCGGTGCAATCATCGGAACAAAAGGCGATGGCTTTTCGCTCTCTGTTTGTCTTAACTACCACTTTTGTCCACCCCTGGGAGTCTTTTGTCTCTTCCTCACCCCGCGTCTGGAGTCATCCGCTGGAGGCAAGTTTACGCAGAGGCAGCGGGATTGGGGTGACTCGGAGGGAAGTAGACGTCTCTTCATTCAACGCCATCTCAGGTGCCTTTTACAACTCCCTGGAACATTTAAGCATCGCCCAAACCATCTCCCCATCGGCGCGGTTACACGCCCTCGCTGGCAGCGCGGTGACATTCCGGCGGTGGCGAGTAGGTTTGTGTCTCCGGCGTTTACTAAACGGAGCATGGGAGAAGTGAGATGAGTCACGCGGATCGCAGAGCCGGTCTGCGGTTGACCAGGGACGTGACTCAAGCTCTCCTGAGCCAGAGGTCAAACCACACCGGGAGGTTTTGGCTCTAAATTTACAGGTCATCAAAAATATTCGACTTTTGTGGAGAGGTGGGGCTTGACAATGGGTTGAGATCGTGCTTTTCCCAGGTTCTCAGTTACCTTTTGGAGACACCTTGAAAGCAACCCGTGGATCTCCGGCCGGTCCAGACAACAGTAAAAGCCTCAGGGCTGGCTCCAGCGTGGTGGATGCTGAGGAATTAGCTCTGAATTAGCCGGAGGGGTGATGATCGCCCTTCCCTCTTCCACACCGTCCCTCATGGGATGTCCCAAAAGCACTCGGGGCTGTGCTGCGTCTTTGCCGTCACAGCACCAGCTGTGGGCACCACGGCAGCGGGACCACCTCGGAGGACAGGGCAGCACGGTCAGGGGCGGACCAGCTAGGGGAGACATTTTTCACTCTGAGGGTGGTGGGACACTGGTCCAGGTTGCCCCGAGAAGCTGTGGCTGCCCCATCCCTGGAGGTGTTCAAGGCCAGGTTGGACGGGGCTTGGAGCAACCTGGGCTGGTGGGAGGTGTCCCTGCCCATGACAGGGGCGGTGGAACTGGGTGATCTTCAAGGTCCCTTCCAACCTAAACCCTTCTGTGATTCTATGAATATCCCAAGTTGGCCAACATGAGCAAGGGAAGGGCTTAGGAAGAGAAAGGGGAAAAGAACGGTCTCCCGATGCCAGCTGAGTCCAAAAGTCTGCTCTGCTCTAACGGGGCCACCTCAGGAGCCTCAGCAGAAGGAGAGAGGAGAAGAGCATCCAGGTCCAACCCCGCTGCCTCCTGCTCTCCCGCCGCGCTGCTGTTCCCACGGGTGAGCACGGATGTGTTTCGCAGCCTCGGCAGGATCAGAGCGTCACGCCGAGCCCGACCCAGCGATTCCGCCACCCCCAACCACCCCCGGGAGACCCTCCGCTTTGGGTCCTCTAAGTGCGAACTCCAAAAAGGCGAGAGAAAGTCAGGCAACACCTCCGGATCTCAGCGGAAGAGGAGTCTTGTTGCGACACGAAACTCTTCGGGCCGAGAGAAAACCACACGAGCTGAGTGCCTCCAGTGTTTATTAGGGTACGTCACACGCCAAAGGAGAAAGGTTCAAGCAAACAAGCGCAAAGCGTTCCCACCATCACAATGAAAACCCTGAGCAAAACCAAACATTTTACGACAGCTTCTAAAGAACGCGGGGGAAACGCCGGTGTCTTGCTTAGGGGGAAAAAAAAAAAATGATAAAAATATTAATAAAACAACCAACCAAACTGCAGCGGGGCGAGAAAGGTCTTCAGCCGGGACTAGTCACCAGGAGGAGATTCTTGTTTTGGAGGTCGAGCCCGGGCTGATGAGCAGCCCCGATTAAAATCGCGCCACGTCCGGATCCAGCGCCCGATGCGGTGAAAGGCGCTGGGTCCCTCCGGGGGCTCCCGGGGACGCGCGTCCTCGGGGCAGCGCGGGGACACGTCCCGTCCCCTCCGCCCGGGGCTGGTGGGGCGCCTCTCGCTCGGACCGCGGCCGCTCCGGAGCCGTATCCCAACCGTGTAGCGGCGCTTTCTGGTGGACGGGCAGGTCCTCCTTCCAACGGAGTCCCAGCGCCCCCCACGAGCAGCAGCTTCGCAGGGTCTCGAGGGGAGGGCCGGGGCAGCGGGGTGGTCTCCAACGCTGCTGAGAACCTCAGTATAGCTCTATTTTACTCTTAGGTGCAGTTTCTGAAGGACGGTGGAGGTTTCAAACGAAAAATGGGGTTGCCACCTTGGCAAGGGGGATGAGGGGGGTGGTGGCCGTCATCAAATTTGCTTCCTTTCTCCTTTGGGTGCCGGGGAGAGGATGGGGTGGGGGGGGTTGGGGGGGTGTGGGATGAGATCGTTGGGGTTCCTAGAAGCCCCGGTTGCCAGACATGGAGCCGGTGTTCTTCTTCAGCACGGTGCCGGACCCCACCACCACGGAGTTGCACCCGCCGCCCGTAGAGCAGAATCCTGCCCCTCCGGAGCCGAATCCCCCCCCAGCGCCG